>JAODAI010331042.1:0-15465 GCA_027575025.1 Scotoplanes globosa | reverse complement strand
GCAACACGGCAGACTTTCGACACTGAAATATTTTTGTTCGACCTTGATTCACCAATTTATTATTTTGCTTCGTTCAAAATTCAACATTTGATAAACAAACATTAGGTGCAGATACACCGCGGTTCAGATATCATTAGGTCAGGATACACTGGTTTGGGTGGATTGTATAACGGCAGATGCGACGTTGAGTCGACGTCGAATCTGCAACGTGACTTGAGGGGGGTATGTGAAGATTGCAATTGACCGCTGCATAAGTAGAGGAAGTTTAAATTTTATCAACGTTAATTTCAAGGTATACATTGTTATTGAAGTTAAAAATTCATGACCACGTCATTGTAATTATCATCGAAGAACTTAAAACCATACGACAACATTACCGAATGTTACAAATGAACCATAAACATTAACACATGATTTTGGTTCATTGTCATTTAAATTTCACCAGAAAATAGACAGCCCCGTTTCCAATTATGAGCACCTTTCAAACATCATAATTTTATGATTTTGGTATCAAAATAAATCTAAGACTGTATTTTTTCTTTTTTTCAAAAACAACAAAAAACACAAATCCATCATGGGCGACATAATACCCGATTATCCTGTGTCACTGTTTTGTTTGTAACATCAGAAGAAAATAGTTTTAAGGAAGAAATAAAGACGATCGAATCTGTTCGTATAATCCAGGGAACATAAGGTTAATATTAAATGTGTTTCAATACATAATCTACAAAAGTGACCGTACAAGGAGTCAAAATCATGTATGTTTAATACCATACATTCACATACAGCTGACATACATGGTTTTGAAGGAAGTAATTACACGTTATTCGTGTACCTGCTATTCGGGGATTTTAATTACCAAACCTTGTATACATGTGGCAGATTACTCAGATATACAGTAGGGGGAAAAACGGGATGTACTTCATGTAGCAGACCTGAAATGACATGCATCCCAATTGGGATATATACTCTACCTCAACATATAAACACACTGATCTAATTCCTAACCCTAACATTGTATTATAATTCTGAATATACTTCCTTTGAAGGTGACTCGAGGACTTCTACATGAAGTATATGTACCCCAAAATCTTGTATGTTGCAAGTATATTTGAATATACTACTTCCTGATTCGCTAATGGTTTTCAAGTTTTATTCGATTCGGAGCAATTTATTACGATTTTCAGCTACAGCTGTATGATACAAATTCTGGAGTTTCTTAATGATTTTCAATGTATTATTAAGAGTTTCCTAATTTGGGGGGATTATAGTACTAGTTACTGTAGTTTCTTTACCTTCATGTTTTTATAATCAATTCTTCTATGAGAAACTATACTAGAAGCCTCAAGTTTTAAGAAACTTTTAGGACTGCATTGATTTTTTTTTTAAGAAACTCCCCCAAAATTAGTATACAGCTGAAATCGCAATGAATGACTTAGTTTGTTGCACAATATTCTCAGTGTTCATTGCCTTAGAATCACCAATAACCCATTTTCATCAATAATTTCAACACCTACAGTAATTTATGTCTGGAATAAAATTATGCCAATTATGCGACGCTCTTCAATATATAACGAAGTTAAGAAACTTCTAAGAAACTTTTAGCACTAATATCATCTGAAATGTAAGAAACTAAGCATTAATACGGCCTGACCTTATGTAATTTCTTATAAGAAAGTGTACACAGAAATCACCTCACAATCTCACATTCTAATACATGCACTGCTGTCTATGTTTTTTGATTGGCACTCGTATCCAGGAATTGATACAGGAAATCTTAGTTATTTTTATGTCAACATGTCGCAACAAGTAGATCGTAAAACCCGGTCAAGACACAACTTTCAATTAACTTTTTAGCATTTAAGCACACTGTACAGTGCACGCATGCCTGTACAACGAGTTTTTTTACCTTTGTATACGTATGCCTACTACATGGTATTGTATATCCTTATAATTGACTAAATAATTTGAACTTCCTTGTTATTTTCAACTCCTTGACAATATTGCAAAACAACTCTTATATAGTGGTGCACCCTGTGCGAGCAGTAAACTACAACTTGTCAATTATATTGCTCGGGGACTTTCTGCTGTAGCATGCATGTTGTGCACCTGTCAATTGTACCCCCCCCCCATACCCGGGCGTAGCGGGGGCATCTGTCAATTGTAACAACTCCCCCCCCCCATACCCGGGCGTAGCAGGGGAGTTACTTGCTACCGTTTAGCCTGGGATGTTCACGTTATTGTGTCCCCGCTACAGGGTTCGAAATTAGCAGTAGTCCTGTAGCCCGGGGCTACCAAATATCTTGGTGGGCTACCAGATCTGGCTGAGCAGTAGTCCTGTGGGCTACCATAACAATTAGTTTGGCAAAATTTTGACGTTGCCAGACTTTTCATTGTGTTACACTTTTCTATAATTTTTATAAGGCTTAAACACCAAACATTTACTTGCTTCATCCAAGGCAATTAACAATGTAGGGGTTGATAATAATTGATGTGAGCAATTATCTAATTAACGTATGATTCTGAACTGACTTGTTAAACATGTTTTATAGGTTCGTTCCTGAGAACAGGGCTACCATTAAAGATGCCGGACTACTAGAATTATTGAACTGGTAGTCCTGCGGTCTATATACTGCCTCAAAATCTTAATTTCTAACCCTGCCGGCTATACCGGGGACATTACACCAGTTGTTCACAGTGGAATTTGGGGCGGGATTGTTATGCGGGGATTGAGCCGGGATTTGGCAGGGACTTTCGTTTTTCGGCCCCGCTATCGTGGATTTAGCTGGGATGTTAAGCAAATAATAATACCCCGCCTTACCGGGACTTGTCACTTATATAGCGGGGGAGAAGCACACATGTTACAATTGTGAAACTAATATCCCCGTTACAGTTCTTGCTATGGGGGAGCCCGGAATACAATTGACAAGTGCATTAATGAAGTCTTGAAAACAATTTTCCGAAGGTTCTTAAAATATGTTGGCCTAACTACATCTGAAGCTTGTTAGTCGTACAGAGTGTAGTCTAATATATACGTTGCCAACTATATTTACCCTTATTTATAATATTATTGTAACCCTATATCTGGAAGATACCTTGTAAATAGCAAACTTTAATCCAGGGCTTCCCATTGGCCCAATATTCCTGCCCAGCCACCACCTGACCTATCGCGTGCCAATCACACCACCTGTACTTGCCCTGTGTTGTAACATATCATTGCTTTTCTGCTCTGATCGAGTTTAGATGGGTATCGTTAGTTTAGAAAATTTCTTCTATTATATATTGTACTAATTTGTGAATTTTGAGCGATGTTTAATGACATAAATTTAAGAATGATCTAGGAGTGGATATTATGTTACAGGGGGGTTAAAGATCATTTTCGAGCTATTTAGAGACTTTTTAGAACGTTGCAGCATTTTCTAGGATCGCGGCTTAGGCCTTAATTTCCAGGCCTCCACGTCTAAGGAGCGCCAGCACGATCGTGCTCCTTAAACGCTCCTGACAGGTACCGAGGAGCGCCCTCTATAGCGCTCTTAAGTTTTCATGTTTTGCCTTATTTTCAGACAGGAGGATGTCCCTACACTAGACCAAGTCCTAATATGTTTTTACTTAGACACTTCCTTCCACATTATTATGTACATTAATAGCCGACTAAACGTTGACGATATCCTGGAGAGCCATTGCTCTGTCTCCAGGAGAGCATTGATGCAGGATATGCTCTCCTTCATACGTGGAGGCCAGCCTTTCGAGCCTATTTGGTTTATATTGTAATTGCATTGGAATCTGTTAAGCAAATTATTTTCGTCATAGCTATGTAGTATCTGAAGCTGCTAATCGTACATGGTGTACAATTTACTACCACGCACATTAAACTGTTTTCCACATACTCATTTTATGTGATTGATATATTTGGCCAATAAATGTGAACGTATAATTTAATCAAATAAACTTGTAATTTCAAGCGTAGAAGCGATGGAAATATTGCACTGGATGGAAACTCCAATTTATCATCTGCAGAAGTGCAGCGTAATCACATTCCCCAACAGTTATTATAAATAAAGCAGTATTAACCGCAGCCCTAATTATAGTCATAAATAGCTGAGGTTGTGGACTATGAAGTTGTTTAACGTCTTGTCACTCCCATTGCGGGGCTTAGACGGTGCCTTACTTATGCAAGGGCTTTGTGAAGCAGGTAGTAATATTACAGAGTCTTGTACAGTCGTTCATCTATTTGACAATTACCTATCCCAAAAATAATGATAACACCAATTTATCATTTGCAGAAATTGTTCCAATCAATAAAATTGATGAAACATTCCAAAATACGTAATAAGCCTACAGTCTATATAAATACGACAAAATGAGGCTATTAATATATAATTTCGTTATACCAGCCGTGAATTCATAAATTGGGATGTATGTAGTCAGGTCTTCAACTTTACATGTGACATGGCCTCTAATTAATGAAAACGCCAATTTGCACACAGAAATTGCACCAATCAATAAATTTCACAAAACATCCCAAACTGCGTAAAGGAAGTAGAGTATACCAGGGCTCAAAATTATTCCAGCCACAAAATGGAGCCGTTGTTGCCTAATACAGTATGTTTACATGTCCGGCCTTAACACATAAAAAAATGGTGGAAGGGCAGCCACCCCCCCCCCCCTGAGACTAATTACCTCCCGTACAAATTACCCCAAAGATAATAGCCCCAGGACATTTACCACCCGAACAAATACCCCGGACATTCCTAGTCCTGGTCCTTGTTGGGGGTTAGGTTTGTCCGGGCCTGCTTGTCCGGTTTGGTAGTTGTCCTGATATGTACAGTATTAAAAACATTTGTTAATTGGTGAGCGCGAGTAAAATCTACTAGACAAATTATAAAATACACTTACAATATTTTACATTTTAAAACTTATAAATAGGTAATGGATATATTATAGTTAGAATTAGATTAGACAGAAATGGTTTCGAGGATAATCACTAGTATCGTTGTTTGTATGATTGGCCTAAATTTGTAGGCTAAATCGATACAAAATAAATAAAAATAATCCACCCGCCCACAGTGGCAAGCGTGGGGACTTTATTGTTCCCTACCAGCCACATGTCACCATTGGCGAGTTGACAAGCGTGTATCAATTAGATAATTATGTAGTTAACCCTTTGACTGCCAAGTTAATTCCAGCAGCACCGGCGAACACCAGACGCCAGCGGACTGATCATCTTTGTTCCGTGTGCGACAATGCGTGGCCGACTTGCTTGGCTGCGCACAAGGACAAAGGCGTTCGCATGATGTCAGCGCGTCCATGGCATATTTGGTGATTGGTGTGCTAAAAAGTCTCCGGAGCCTGGGCAGCTTCGTGCCGCGCGTCAGAGCGACCAGACGTGTTTCGTTTCCACTCCCGCCAGCGCGTGTTAACACGCTTCTGGAAGTTAAAGGGTTCAGCACCTTGGGTCTTCCTCCCGTGTGGGTGGCAGGTTTAACATTTTCCCGGTGCAATAATATTGTCCTGCATGTCGTAAGAGGCGACTAGTGGACGATGTGTCTGTGTGGGAGGGAATATAATATTGCCACTAACCGTATACTAATTATTGGTTCAAATGGATTGAACTGTTGTATATAAAAACTTTGCTTTTGACACAATTTAACCATTGATGTTGCTGTGTCCATGGTTCGAATCTCGCGTTTTGGGTAACAAGCTAAAAACAGCCAGTGCCAATATTTTCTACACGCTAAATCGAACAGAGAACTAGTTAGCGCTAGCCTAGGCATGTGATACAAATACACTAACAATTGTACGTGATAAAAACAGTTTGTGCCATTATTTTCTACAAGATTGTGGACCAAGTGTGTGGTAGCACCAATGCGGCCGGGGTTCGATTCCACGGTCGGTATGTGCAAATGATTTACTTCATACTTGTCACATGGGCTCGTCGACCTTCGGGTAATAGGGATTTGGTTTCCTTTGAAGGGTCTAGATCCAACTTGGATCAAATATAATAATAATAAATAAAAATTTAAAAAAAGATAAACCAACATTCTACAAGCAATTAGCTTGTAGATCAGTGCGAGACGTGAACCCTGGTGTTGTTTAACATTTAGGCTATATATCTGTATACACTAGATTCAATGAACCTTTTCACAGTCTGCAAGATCAAAGCACAGCGCATGTGCACGAATATGTCACCAATACTGTACCAAAGGTCAACCATCGCTTAATTATTAATATTTGGCCTATACTTGTAATAATATAATTATAAAGGAAGTATTATAAGGATACAAATAGAAAACATTGAATAACATTTAAGTTTGTACACCCCAGGAATTAACACAAACTTTGAAGGTGAGTAAAACTCTATTAGTTGCAATAATCTGAATGCGATATTTCGTAACCGAACAACGAATAGCGCCGCAGCGCATGCGCAGAGTTCCCAGTTCCGTGACCATGGTACCGGATTCTATTGTTCGTTTGTTTTGCTTCGCTGACCTTTGGTGACCTCCTCATGCATATGCAAATCTCACAGACTGCGAAAAGGCTTATATATGCTCAGTTATAATCAGAACTTTGCCATATTACTTTGTACCAGAGTCTTTGTCCAAAGAGTAGACCTGTGTATGCTGTTACTCATATACATGTATAGGGCCATTGATTTTCCGTTAGTTAAGAAGTCAAATTCCGTTTGGGATTTGTGAATTCCTTTTTTTCCGTTTCAGAGTTTGTGAATTCTTTTTTCCCCTTTTTAGGTAAAAAATGGGTTAAAAAAAACTATTAAAAAAGGGGGTTTCGCTGATTTTTTTTTACCAACAAAATACACCATAATTATTAAAAAAACTTCACATTTTGTGTACAAATATTGTTTCCACTTAATGATAACATACATGATTTGTGTAAATGAACATCAAATAGATGCTAATTGTATGTTTTAATGCATTATTTTGAGTTTTTAGAATATTTTCACTTTTTTTCCCCGCAAAGTTACAGCTGTAAGGAGATTCTGCGAATTACCGTGAATTTCCGCGATCGCGGAAAATCGGTGGCCCTACATGTATGTAATTGTAAATGTCATGTCATTTATGTTGCGCATTTTCCTACAGATTACAAAGCGCTTACGCAGCGGTCAATTGCAATCTTCACATACCCCCCTCAAGCCACGTTCCAGATTTGACGTCGACTCGACGTCGCATCTGCCATTATACAATCCACCCAAACTGGTGTATCCTGACCTAATGATATCTGAACCGCGGTGTATCTGCACCTACTGTTTGTTTATCAAATGCCGAATCTTGAACGAAGCAAAATAATAAAATTGGTGAATCAAGGTCGAACAAAAATATTTCCAAGTCGAAAGTCTGCCGTGTTGCCATTATAAAAAATATTAAAAACATAGTATGTAGTAATTAGTATTACTGTACCAGCGTTGGCACTAGGTGCGCGATCGATCGCTATGATTATTTTTTTAAATCCTGCATGTTCAAACAGGCGATACACACTTGGCAACTGGTACACAATTATGCACACATCTGCAATCAGTCTGTCAGTCTGTCTGTTTCGCTGTCACAAACGGGAGATTACAAAATATCTCCCTTATCTAACCACACATATCCGACTGTTGATACTATTAGCACGGCTTCCGGGTTTCGGAACCGCCACATACATAAAGCGTGCAAAATAGCTCATTAATAATTAATTAGTTTCTTGTACTATGGAAAGTATATATTATCAACACCTTGCTATTTTTTCTTTTCACAATGTGTTATTACTGCAGAATGGATCAATCCACCACATACTGCCATTGAGACTAAGACCATAAATGTGTTCAAGCATCATATTGAGGAAGAGAAGGGGATATTTATATGTCAAATAACCTGAAATAAGGCATCCATTATTGAAGACTTCAATTGCAGAAACAGATGCTGTTGAATTATTCCACAAGGGTGTAGAACATGAAGGCCGAATAAATATAAGATTATTTTCAAGCATTCAAAATTATGGTGAATCTTCACCCAAGCTCATTCTGTTAGTGTGAATCTTGGCCTAACAATTTTTCGCATCATGGTGAATCTCCACCTAACTTTATGGAGATGTTGGTGAATCTCCAACTTATTCGAATCCACTGGGTGGTGAATCTGCAACTAAACTACGATAATCTATGAATTGAACAGTAAACAACACGTTGAAAATAGTTATAAATACAAAAAGTTGTATTTTGACAATAAATAAATTTGATGAAATACGTCTTTATCTCAAAATGAAAACCCTGACATAATACCCAATTAGGGGGGTATGTGAAGATTGCAATTGACCGCTGCATTACCATTTTGCCATGCATTTATGAACTCTTCAAACCCGCTTACATTTAGCCAAGTCAATGTGGCAGTGCCGGTTGACATTTAGTCACTAGCTTCTTCAAAAGTACCCAATCCACTTCGTAAATACATTCCCTTTTAATTATAACAAATTGTACACCAAATAATACCTTATTTAAATAGCAATAGAAAAACCCAATTAACACCTGGGTTTAGAGAAAAGTATATTGTTTAAAGTAATGTAATTACACATTATGTTAGGATCTGAGCCTATTGTACATACATGTACAGTGTATACAATACCAGTGTAGACATAGTCAGACCTTCACGTATGAGAATCCCAGGAGAGCTTTTTTTCAGCTCCTGGGACATTTAAGGAGAGCTTTTCGCTCTCCTGGATATTTTGCCCATTTTTTCCTGGTCTATATTTCTAATACAGCAGGTCCAAATGTAACAGTGTCTATATCATTAATATCGCATTGCAATTTGACACCAATATTAGCAAAGTAAAATTGAGTTTTACCCTAAATTAAAACAAAACAAAAAAAGATTTTTTAAAAAAAAATTAGGAGAGCAATTGATTCATACAAAAGAGGAATGACCATCTAGGACAACATCCTACTCTTTACGAATAGATGACCAGACTAGGATAACGGGACAGATAATAGGACATGAGTGGACAGATAATTGATTGATTGATTAGGTTTATTGGCCATTCGGAACGCATGGGCCATTTGAGCCACCCAGAGCCTTTCATACACCAGTCAGAGCCACTGGAATATAATCATCATCACTCTGTATTCAAACTCCCGACCTTGCAGACACAAGTCCAATGCTCTATCAAACGGATCTAACAGTTTAGACAAAAAGTTTGTAAAACTCACAAAGCAGTCTCCTCCGTCCGGCGTTGTCTCCAGGGCAGCATGGATAGTCGGGGAGTATTCGAGCCACATTTCCGCCAGAACCCCCATCAGCTTGATATTCTCGAGAGGCTGCTTTGCCTACAAACAAAATGTTGAGAGAATTAAATTATTAATCAATCATAATTTTGAAGTCCTTTTTCAAGCTAAATATAGAGCTTAAGCAAAATTGTCGGCAAAGTTGTCAGATTCTAAATAAAAAACTAAGGTTCTAGACAGTACGTATAATAGCCCCCCTACACCAGTGTTGTTACTAGGCATTGAAATGAGGGGGAGAATTCCACCCCTGTTCCAAATTTTTGGGGGGATTTATGAAACCAGGGGAGGATTTTTTTTCTCGAAAAATGTGATTTTCGAGGAATATAGCTAATTTACTATTCAAAAAGGTTTTATTATATAAAATATGACATATACGATGCTGTGAAGCACTATGCAACATTATTTGTGGACACCTAAAATTGAAAATAAAAGCTAAAAGTTTTTACTATGCCGGATCTCCCTCCCCCTACAATGTGAGAATCGCGCCTTCCTAACAACAACACTGCCCTACACATATATGCATGTGCTAAAATTCAACCAGTTATTACATGAAAGTAATTCCTTGAATTTGCGACGAGAAGCTATCAAATGTTGTAACGTTTTATATTTTTAACCTAAACGATGTTTTATAAGACACACCCATATTCCATGTCGTCAGACTCAATTCACTACGCAAATTCATATATCTGTTTGTTAAAAGGATAGTCCACCCTCAATGAACATCCATCATAATACATTGATAATAATATTTTAACATTCTAGTCGTTTTTTTGTAAAAATGTACGTACAGAACTTGAGAAAAACAACATAACAAGGACCTAACTTTGCACGCCATGAACACGCCATCCTCAAGAACTGGTGAGATAGTGACTGACGTCATGTACTCAGTTGTAATATTGGTGGGAGAAAATTTATATTAACTTACTGTGTAATTTCCATATAAAAGCTATGGAGTAGATACATAATTTTTGGGGTATACAGATACACTTGATAATTCACCCAAATCATATAAATCAATTCCAAACATCAAGAAATATAGAAAGGTAAACATTCTGACTGTGTTCCATCGAAAATGATGAAAATTGCAGCCAAGTTTTGAAAATGCATATTAACCGGTATAGTATGCGTATGATATAGCGTGCATTTGTACACGCAGCGTGTACGTTATCATTACGAACTTACGGTAGACACATCAATGCTGTGTGGCAGTGTTCCAAAATGAGTACAATACGTTCACAAATTAACAAGGCGTAAACCACAACTTTCAATAGTTATTTCTTGAAATTGTAACGCACAAAAAGTGTCAAATTTGGTAAATGGTATTAACTTGCTTTCCTTCATTTTCTAAATTATTTTTAAATAAGGGTGGACTATCCTTTTAAGAAATGAAGGTATTGTCTCCAATAACAAGTCCACGAAAGTAACCAATAGACAGTCAGACGTACTGACCACACAACCTTTGTGTCGATCGTCCATTCGTTGAAATATAAAGAGATGTTTTAACAAGTTTAACAAGTTCAACGGTCTGCTCTGTAGGACAATGTAATAATTTAAAGTGACATATTTGACCGATCACCCCAAAAGTAGATGTTTGTCTGCAACTATGAAAGTCACTAAAATTGACAATAACTTGAATAATCATCAATCAATTTTCCGATTTTGACGTTTTTGTCATTGTGATACTTTACACAAGAACATGCTTTGGTGAAAATATAATGTAGACTTATCCGCCTTTAGGACATAAAAGATGAATTATTTTCTACACAAAGTGTCCCATTGCCCAATTTTGTCATTCCCCCAAAACACCCAAAAGTATGGGGTAAAAGTAACCATCAGCTTATCAATTTACGTCCAAATTAGCAAAATTATGCATCAAATGAAAACTAAAGGTGCACATCTCACGGTGATGCTTTAAAACTCATTTTTAAATCTGGAGTCATCCGCCTACTTTAGGGGTGACGGGTCAGATATATCTCCTCACTCTGTGAACTATGGCACGCCAATAGGACCAGTCCATGTGCCATAAGATATATCTCCTCACCCTGTGAACCATGGCATGCCAATAGGACCAGTCCATGTGCCATAAGATATATCTCCTCACCCTGTGAACCATGGCACGCCAATAGGACCAGTCCATGTGCCATAAGATATATCTCCTCACCCTGTGAACTATGGCATGCCAATAGGACCAGTCCATGTGCCATAAGATATATCTCCTCACCCTGTGAACCATGACACGCCAATAGGACCAGTCCATGTGACATAAGATATATCTCCTCACCCTGTGAACTATGGCACGCCAATAGGACCAGTCCATGTAGCCAACGACCCTCCATGCAACCAGCGTGACCGGGTAGTAGATTATGTAGTCATGTACCCAGGGAAGGGATATGAATGAAATTGAAGACAAGGGCATAATGGTTATTAACATCAGGGACATTTCATACGGTGATACTGGAGACTTCCCAGCCAAACGTCACCCGTCCATTTAACTTCCCCTTGGACAAATTCCCCCCCCCCTGGAAATGTCTAGCCCGAACATCTTCCCCCATCAATTCCCCAAAAACAAAAACTACCTCAGACAATTGGGCATTCCTTGGATTAGGAAGTTTACACCGGGTTATAGTCAACAGGAGGGAAAATTGTGAGGGAGAGATTTATAAGAGATAAATTTTCCAGCGGAAATTTTTCGTTGGGAATTAAACTTTAACTTACCCTTAGACAATTCCCCCCCACATTCCCCGCGAAATGTCTCGACAGGACAACTTCCCCCATCAATTCCCCAAAAACTCCTCCAGGCAATTAGACGTTTGTTGGATTAGGAATTTTACACGGGGGGTTATAGTCCACAGGAAAATTTGAACGGGGCAATTGTGAGGGGGAGATTTGCCAGAGATAGATTCTCCTGCAGGAATTTTTTGGTGTGAATTGTCCTGTTACCATATACTTACCCTGTCAACGACCCTCCTTGTAGCCAGCGTGTCAGGGTAGTAGAGTATGTAGCCCTGCATCAATGGTTTAATCTGATCCCAAACAACAGAGCCCTTCGGTGTCTCTAGCAGCTGGTCAACAAACGTACAATTGGCTGTAATGGAAGATATTGATGGATGGATCGATCGATTAAAATAGGCAGAATAGTTGGGTATGTACAAGGCTTAGAGGACGAGGCTATTTGGTTTATTGATCAAATTTGCTGGCTCCTTTCAAATTAATGAATAGGTTGAATGGCCCTTTCAAGGCGGACGTTATATGAGCCACCTAAAGCCTCTGATATACCGGTTAGAACCACTGGAATATAATCAGCATCACTCCCAGAATATGTGAGCCACCAGCAACATTTGATATGCCAGTTAAAGAGTCATTGACATACTTAAACCATGATATGTGACATGCAATCATCAATTGATATGCCAGTTAAAGGGTCATTGACATACTTAAACCATGATATGTGACATGCAATCATCAATTGATTGGTTGACCAGGTTTCCTGGTCCGTTTCAGGAACAAGGTTATGTGAGCCACAAGGGACAACTTAGTGGGGTTTGCATCGTAATTTGTGACTCAAAAAGGGCGGTATTGCGAATCAAATTTGATTTTGATTAACTATAAAAAAAAAACTGCATGCAAATGATAAGATCTCCAGGACTATAATGGGGTTCAGTCAAATTAGTGGTTGTTGAGATTATAATACCTATAAACATGACTCAAGTGCAACATTTATCACTTTCTACATAAAGTTGCTAATCAAAATGTAGTAAGTTGCTAATCAATGTTGATTTTGATTAGCAGTTACGCGTCGGAACTGCTAATCAATTCCCCCGCAATAATTTATCCCGTGGAGCCACCACAAATACTTGATACACCAATTACAGTCGCTGGAATATTAAAATTCTAAAATATTAATCGCTTCATAGTCACAGCCATATCAAAAAATTGTTAATTCACAAAAAACTATTAAGAACAACCTTAGGCTGAATTTACTAAAATATTTTTACTGGTGAACTTTGATTGATTGGTCTGGTTTTATTGTCTCTGGTCAACAACGAGCTTAAACGATCCACAAAAAGTCAATAAAATAGCAGTTAATTGGAGCCACTGGAATACTAAAATCAATAAAATGAATCGCTACAGTCATAATCTTACACACACTATCATTCTTTGAAACACTGATCAAGCACAAAGACTGAATTTGCTATACATTATTTTACATGCGACTATTGACGGATTGCTCAAAATTCTCGGCTCTTTTCAACAAAGAGGTTATAGGAGTGGCTAAATCCAGTTGATGTCCAGTTAGAACCACTGGAATATTAAAATAAATAATAGTAACACAGTTACAGACTTAAAATGTAAAAAAATGAATTCACAAAAATAATTGAGGAAAGGCTGAATTTACTATTTAATATTTTACATACAATTATTGATTTATGGATTTGGTTTCCCAATTCTCTCCAAAAACTAGGTTAATGAGCCATCGAAAACCTGTGATATACCAGTTAAAAGTCATTAGAATATTGAAATTATTATTGAATTTATTATTAATATTAATTGCTACAGTCAGTATTGTGTCAAAATATTGTCAATTGACAAAAATGATTAGATAGAAAGGCTGAATTCACCAAAGATATTCTACATGAGAATATCGATTGATCGATCAGGTGTCATTGATCTTTTCAACAACGGGGTTAAGTAGGCCACCTTTGATATACCAGTTACAGTATCTAGTATTTTTGTAATGACCAAACCTGTATTGTACATCATCGGATAAAGAATCTGTGTTTAGCGGAAGAAAGGGGGGGGGGACTGTCAGCATGACCCCCAAAATGGCATACTCAACTTTTATAGAGTAATACCATATAAATAGCCACGTACACTTTGTGATGATTTACCTTTGTGGTCCTCCTGGTGTTGTACCTGTTACAGACATTCACATCCATTTTTATTATCTCCATAATACATATGGAGGGAGATATTGTGACACATCACGGTTTTGCTAGAAAAATTTCAGCTATTTCATTTCTGGATCATTTTGTTTCAAAATTTTGGCTGTCTCAATAATTATGAGCTGCTCAGAAAAGTTATCCCTTTTGCGTGTGAAAATCAGCCGGCATATACCATATTTTGGCAAAAAATAGGACGGTTGTTACAGATTTTTTACACACGATTTCTACTATTTCGGCCAGTTCATGTTTAGAAGTTATAAATTATCCGCCCCATTCACCCGAATATTATACTGCCCCACCATGACAAAAGGAAGTAACTAACATTTCTTATGTTTTAACTTATAGAGGAAAGAACGTTTTGAGCACAGCCGTGTGTGTGTGCAGTCATGCATGCTCACAAGTTGTGTTAGAAACATATTGCATTGATATTTGTTGTGTTACCATAGCTACTCACTTCTGTGGTGGTTTTATTGAAGAACAGTGGACTTACTTCCTATTTGCTATGAAAAATACTACATAATTAGAGTGGTCTAAATTTTGATTTTTAGTTTTAACATGTGTAACATGATATATTTAATAGTCACATGCACCAATAAAAACATTTTTTCAAAAATGTTAGTTGCATCCCTTTGTCATGGTGGGGCAGTATAGCCCAGTCGGTACTATCGGCACGGTAGCCGGCTATACGAACTGTCACACACATTTAACATATAGGCCGGCCTATAATTTCCAAATTATATTTCAACAACATCGATTCAAGGAACTCTGACCTGCGTTCCGGTTGTGCAGGTTTTGTGTGTGACTGTTCCGTCTAACTAGCGGCCGTGCCAATATTTGAGTAACAGGGCGGATAATTTATAAGTTCCTATTCAGCACACAGTTATTGCACTATGTATTGCCATTTATAGTTATGCTAACGAAACGTGGCCAAGCGGTGTTTGCACAAGTCTCATAATGTTGCTGCCGTGAGTTTGAGTCCCATTACAATGTATATTTTTATTTTTATCACATTCAATTATAATGGGTAGCATGTGTGGAGATTATGCAGCACGGCTGCTCCAGCTTGATTTGATTCAACTTTATGTTTCACAGAATTCACAATTGCCACAATATGATATATAATGATTAACATGATACATGGCTCTGTTGATTCAACAAAATATATTAGTTGACATTTGGGGAATCTAACAGTCAACAAGTGACCAATAGAATATATTAGTTGACATTTGGGGAATCTAACAGTCAACAAGTGAC
>JAODAI010329931.1:0-15468 GCA_027575025.1 Scotoplanes globosa | reverse complement strand
CAGCAATCAAGATAAAGTGCCTTGTCCAAGGACACACTCCAAGATAACCAACAGCAGCGCTGGGATTCGATCCTGCGATCTCACAGTCCCGAGCCTGTTGCCCTAACCACCGTTGCCCTAACCACCGGACTATCTCGACTATTTCGTCGGATTTAACATTGATGTGTATAGCCAACTGCCTAACTTAGGGGGGGGGGGGTATGGATGACATAACGTATATTTTAGTAGTACATACCTGGGCAGTAAACTTGACTGGTTCACCGTCTTTAACGACCTGGGGTTGAAGTGCCTGGATGAAGGTGGGCGCAACAATTTCGACCAATTGAGCGGCGGGTAATTCGCCGAGTTCTTCGGCAAGCCTGCGCTCTTTGGGTGTCAGTTCGGGGGTGATCTCCTCGGGCTTGACCTGGCCCTCCCGGGGTCGGAAGAGCTCTGGCACAGGTTTTTCTTTGTCAAACTTCTCCGTGGGTGACGATGGTTGTTCTGTAAATTGTAGACAGTTTGCGATAATTAACATAGGTAAGGCGGTAGGTGAAAATATAAAAAATACACAGGCATACACATCCGCGAACGTATTTATTTTAAGACCCTTCTCATTGTTTTTAAATGCATGCATGGTTTGGCTCCTAAATACCTAAAGGATTTGCTTATTATTACTCTATCTCACCATACTATACTTTGCGAACCACGCGTTAACTCTCGTTTCGGTGATCGAACTTTCAACAAGTGTGGACCAAAGCTTTGGTACGCTCTTCCTGTGCATATCCAAAATATCAACAAACTCGCGACGTTCAAGCGTACCTTAAAGTATTTTCTTTTCAATAACTCAAATGAATTCTCAAATGAATTCAATCATAAGTTGCATATTTCTTAATTGTTTAATTTACATTATGTATTGTGAGTAATTACATGTCATACCTGTTTTCAGCACAGCTGTGCATGCTACTTTGTAGCAGTTGCTGTGCCTAAACTTTATTATTATTATTATTATCTATACATGGACACATACATTTAGACAGTGTGTGATAATCACTATAGATAAGGTGCTAGTTGAAAAATATAAATTTCCTGGCCTACACGTCCTACACGTGGACATGTAAATTATTGCATATGTATATTATACAAGGGATATATTAGTTTGGGAGAATTGATTAGCAGTTCCCGACGCGGAACTTCTAATCAAAATTAAATTGATTAGCAATTAAATTACTACGTTTTGATTAGCAACTTTGTTTAGGAAATTTATAAATGTTGCATTTCAGTCATGTTTATAGGCATTATAATCTCAATAACCCACTCATTTGACTGAATACATTATAGATAATGCAGATCTCATCGTTTGCGCACAGTGTGTTTGAATTTTTTTTCTAATCAAAATTGATTCGCAATAGCGCCCTCTTGAGTCGCAAATTGCGATGCGAACCCCACTATTATATCCCTTATTATATATCACATTAATCATAATGTAAAATAATGTTTGAAATATATGAATCAAGAATATGAATAAAGGTGCAAAACTTGCTACATTTGATTTGTATTAAAATGATCAACATGAAGCTGTTATTGTTCTTGCAATAATAGGTAATAAAAAGAAAATGAGATTAATGAGTAAATGCCCACCAGCTAGACAGCAGTATATTACAATATTAATGTAGTTAATGAATCCAGAAAAAAGCTGCAATGAACAAGACTTTTTCAGAATTTCCAGAAATAAGCATAACTGATGAAAATGTTTAAATGCACATGATTTTTAACAACTAAGCATTTTGACCAGATTGCGTCGACTAGTATATGAACATGTGACATATTTATTACTACCTCTATGCAGTTTATACATTGATTGAAGTAAAACACATTTCAAGATAACCAACTTGCAATTTCTAAGTTTCAAAAATTTGATCAATAAATTTAAGATTTTGTTTGATAGATATTGTCATTTTAAAGACCAAAAACACTTGGATAAATGGAGTTCTAAATTTAAAGTTTGTCACTTTTTTGTATCATAACGGATGTGAATTACACTCAGTTTTTATTTTGCACATTATTATTCCCAACTTCAAGGAAGTTGGCAATACCGCAAGTCTACCCAAGCTCAAACTAAATATCTACTCAGTGGACTGGCACAGGACTGTAATTCAGAGCATGATGATAAATCACTCTTGGCAAGCAATTTGACCATAGCCCACCACCTAGTCCCGAAATGTATAGATATTATTCAGGAAGTTTGAACAATAGGGCCCGGAAGGCTGATCATTTAAGCATCATTAACAAAAGTCTTAATATGACCCATCACATCCAAGGCAGGAACATATCGCAAATCCACCTTTTGAGATATTAACCATTATATATATATTTTTTAAATCGTAATTATATTTGTTATTAGTTAATGCATCAAATGCAAGACACTTTAACTCAAGATTTCAACCAAGTTATTGCCAAGTTATTCACCCAAATACTATGAATAAACCGGTTTTCTCAATAAAGTTCATTAAAATGTACAACGAAAAACAATGATAATTTATAACCATAGCTTCACTTTCGAAATAGCACTTACTTGGTAGTAGTACCGAATGAAAGTTACCAGTGCACTCTTTCCAGCATTACCGATATCTCAAAATATGATTTTGTAACAGGTTCCTGGTTTTGATGTGATAGGTCATAAATAGAGACCAATTTCTTAAATAATGTGATGGTGGAAGCCTCAACAAGGTTATAGACAATCTTAATCCAGTAAATACCTTTTCTGTAATTTTAATGATGTTAATCCAATTCATAGTTGTGACCAGCTCTGATAAAATGAGTCAAAATTAGAGATTTTTTTTAGATACAGGTGAAAGTATGCCCATGTGTGCACGCAGTACGGTATTACGTAACCTAATGCAAATCATACATCAAAAGATTCCAAGTTTGAAACGGTTCTAAAATTGGATATTAAGCACAAAATTATGGTATACCAAATCTAAGGTAATTATGTGTAGTATTTGGATTTAACGTTTTCTCAATTTTATTTTTGCAGATTTCCGACGCCATTTTGTCAGAGCAGGTAACGAATGACCGCCCAGTAAGAGATATATGTGATAAAGATTGAGTATGGAATAAGTATGGTATGAGCAATGTGCAAGCTGCAGTACAGACTACTACACATCATAATTAAACTAGAAGTAAAATGCTTTAATAATAGCTTTAACAAAACTGCATAATTTTTTATATACTGTATTCAAGGGCTAATTTTTAACACTCAAATGCGGTCGCTAGATTAATGGCGTATGCAGGGGCAATAGGAGGTGCCCTCCTCCCATTAAACTACCTCTACGAAAAAACAATAAAAATGATCATGTAAAAGTGCTTTTGAAAGTTAAAAATGTTCGCACAATTTTGCATCTCCCAGCTAATATAGGTGGATTGATGCTCTCCTGGATTACTCCAATCAATAGTAGGCCAGACAATAGATTACTCCAATCAATAGTAGGCCAGACAATGGATTACTCCAATCAATAGTAGGCCAGACAATGGATTACTCCAATCAATAGTAGGCCAGAAACTTTTTGGCATAGATCGATTGATTGATTAGGTTTGGTGGCCCATTTCAACAACAAAGGTTATATGAACCACCACAGACGATATACTAGTTATATCAATGGAAAAAAAATATCCTCCACTACCGGACTTTTTTATTAGGTTTCCTGGCCCTTTCACAGCAGAGGTTATATACGAGTCACCCAAAGCTTTTCACAAACTAGTTAGAGCCACTGGAATATAATCATTCTCACTCCGTATTCCAGTTGCTGACCTTGCGATCACAAGTCCCATGCTCTATCACCAGCCACAACGCTCTATCCACTGAGCTAACCGGTTAGACAGAAAATGTGTCGACTAGGAAGTCAGTCATACTTGTCAAAGCCCGTTTTTATGTTAAATATTTCTGATGAGGATTAAATAAGCATGTATAGTGCAAGCGATCTAAAATAATTTCACATTGTTTTTAATTTTAGGGTTATTTGCGAGGTAAGATCGCTTGCGGTCGTTTCTACTCTGCCGGTTGATATCTAAGGCAATACAAATACGAGATAAAACGATTTGGACAATGTTTTTGATAGGCCTATACTCATTACGTCAGTCAATAGTATATTATTAGTGAGAGCATGCATGGCATCCCATGTTGGAAATACAGTTCATATTTTTTAAATACTGCCTATTTTCCATGATTGGTTTCATTGAATGTGTGTCTATATTCAAATCCTAGTATTGTATGGGATTAAGATCCTATTACTAATTGGGATTAAGGTAAACATGAATATCCATTAAACCCTAATATAAACACTGCTTTTATGGGTTTTAGACCTCATATTACAATGGATTAATTAATACCTCATATAATATATATATTATATAGGATTAATTTGTGACGTATTGAAAGAAATCAACATTTACAAATATTTTTTGCAGTTGCTTTCTAGAACTGTCATCACAGCGTGACTACATCAACACATACCTATGTAATTTCCATGCCATACCTTTAATATTAAGTATACTTTCACCGAAAATTAGGCAATTCAACTTTAAATGTTTGCATTGATGACAACCAGCCAATCATGTGAATAATTATGACGGGTATATTACAGTAAAATCAATTATCCAGAATAACAAGAACGAGAAGGCTGTCACAGAGCAAATAGTGTGCCGTTTTTGGCGAGGGCGCTGTTCCCTCAGGGTTGAGAAAACAGCAAGATGAAAGGACGGGAGAAGTCGAAAATTGACATTTTTTTAAATGAATGGGTCACAATGAATCAAATTTTGTTAATGTCAGGTCAAATCTACGACAAAAATCGCGTAGCTCTTGCAACGAAATAGCGAAATTGACCTTAAACGTGTAATTGGCATAGCAGTAATTAAACATGTTGTTTTTGTCACTATCGCAAAAACAAGCGACACACTTATGTACCATGTAGGCAATATATGTGACAGACAGCGTTCTCGTTCTTATAGTTCTTTGCCTAACATTAATGAGGTGTGTTAGTGAGTGTTGATTAATGTGAGTAAGAGAAACATTTGTGAAAGAAATTATTAATGAACGAGGTGACCCACTAAAGTGCATCAATAATGGATTAGTTACGCACAGTATAATAACACAAAGGTTCCGATTCCCACACCCTACCTACGATGGTTAAATGCGACATATATTATGGAAGATACAATGATGATAACATGTGAGTGGAACACTGTGTGCTGCTCCAAAAGGCCAGGATGAATTGTTGACAGAAAGCCGCGAAGCTCAAGGTGAACGACTAAAGTTTCGTGCAAACCTGAAACGGATGGGTCGGCATGCAAATCTTCTTTTTCCGTCTCCGACATCAAGTCCTCGTTCGCCTGGTTCTCTGTGGCTGATCCGGCATGCATTGTATCGGGATTCACTGCAACACAAACTGGACTAACATGAACATTAGAACTACGTGGTTGACCAAAGTCTACATTATTTTGTGGGGTTACTACCGGGGGGGAAGTCAGGGCCAATATTGATTGCATCGGCTCTCCAAAGCAGTTGTGGTTTTCGTCCAACCTCGGCAGGAGAGCGTTTCTCGTGGGAACATCTTTGTCATTTTCTGCACTCTCGTAGTTGAGGTACACCTTTGACGAGCCAGTGCTCTTCAGATCAAACAATGGAGTTCTTTCTTTTGTGTCAGGGTCAGTTCTGCCATTCTCTATAGAAGGTGGTGTCATATCGTCTTTGGAACCGCCGTCTGCCTTAACATCTTCAGGCGTGGCATCGCTTTCGTCTGTTGGCAGAGGGTTTCTTGTTGGAACATCTCTGTCATTTGCAGCACTCTCAGAGCTGTTGCCATTCAAATCGGGGTGATTGCTGCTATTCTCTTTGGAAGGTGGTGTCATGTCATCTTTTGAACCGCCCTCTGCCTTATCATCATCAGATGTTGCGTTGCTTTCATCCGTTGACTGAGGTTTGACGACGGTCAATATTCCGCAGCACGTACTTGCTCCGTGTTCATTGGTCGCTACGATCTCGTACCTTCCTTCGTCGGACAACGACGCTCTCTCGACGACCAGCTCTGCGTAAATATCTTGAAAATCCATGACAGTGAGAGTATAATTGTCCCCTTCAAATATCTGAGCTCCGTCTTTAAACCAAGCAACGGTTGGGTTCGGCTTACCGGCTACGTGGCAACCAAAGGTGACCAAATCTCCTTCCTCGGCAACCACATCCTTCAGCTCTTCTTCAAAGTACGGCTCTTCCACGTCTTTCTCTTGGGGATCATCACCGGAGAGGCCAACCTCGGTTAGATCGTCTGTCGAAACAAACTTTGGAAACCGTTCTTTTCCTTTCGGTGTGGATGCTACTCTCTCGGACGGGTCACTGTCAGAGGTAGGCGGAGAAGTGTCGTTCTGAAAAAGTTCCACTGAAAATGAGCTATTTGCAGCCGTACCAATGAAACCAATATTGTCCTCGGTCTTTTTATCAGGAGTTCGTAGCGTGAACGATAGTTCTGTACCGTTTGCAAACAATACGGGCAGTGAACAATCTACCGCTTTCGTTTCGTGGCCAAGTAGGGGTTCCGACACCAACAACGACGTTTCCGTACCAACGTCAACCGATATCTCGCCTTCTGGCAATCCATTGGATAAGTCCGCTTGGAAGCTGCTGTCGCACGATCCGCCAATTTTATTATCCTGGCCCATAAAAAGGTGCTCTTCGGGATGTCCCTCTGCCTGATATGACACGTGGACGCTTCGTGGACGGGGCGCCGTTATTCTTAGGCTGACCTTCACCGAGGTCACTTCATGCGTAATAGCGTCAACACCCGACGGAATTTGGAGCTCCACCATCAGTGGGGATCCAGACTCATTCCTACTTCTTTCTCTCGCATCCATGTCAAATCCTAGGTCGGATACATTTTCAATGTCTCTCAGCAGGTCGGTGGATACAAGACTACGATCAGCCGGCAATTCCTCCAGCTCGGGGGAAGAAGACGGGTCGAACATGCTAGTGGTCTTCCAAGGCACAGAGGGAGACACAGCCAATTCCGTTTTGGTAACAAACTGCTCTTCGCAAGTACTCGGAACGGCAATTTCTTCGGGCATCAATTCACCATCGGTATCGGAGGCATCCAGGTGAGACTTGGGAGTGATAAATTGCTCTGAACCGGAACTGCTTTCCTCCCCCGACTCGGGTTTCGTTTGGTCTACCGAAATTGTTTCGGACGCTATTTCCACTTTAGGAATGGAAGCATCGTCTGTTGCACTGTCTGGCACTGTATATGTTGGGGCCGAATGTGACTCATTATCATCGTCGGATGCGGTCATTGGCTCCTCATCCGGCGGACGAATCACAATCCACGGAGCACCAGATGAGGGATTGGGCTGAATTACTTGAAAGTCGTCTCGTCCGGGCGACTCCAAGTACATTGAGAACGACGGCTGTTCTTCGTCTGGCAGAAGATTTGTCTGGGAGCTACCAGAATCGACAACGGAGTCATCGGCCACTATTGGGTGTGTTGGTACAGTGTCCATATCATCTGTTTTATCCTGTGCTGCTTGTTCTCCCGAGGATAAATCGCCATCATCTGATTCTGTTCTTGTACTTTCAACTTGAGTCGGGGCAGAAGTATCGGTTTCAACTTCATTTACGTACGGAATGGGTTCTTTTTCCAAAAAACAATGAAACTGGACATCTTCATCTTTTGGTATGTCGTCGGTCTCTGATTGAACAGATGCTATCACTTGAGTTGGAGCGCCAGCTATATCGTTTTCGCTAAAACCTGTCGTTGTTAAGGGCGTATCGTCTTCATCCCCGTCGGAAGAAGTCTTTTCATTCTTGCCGTCAGGGCTACTTTCGTCGGAGCTATCGCTACTCTCCTCTTTTCGACTACTGGTGCCAATACATGGGAGGTACTGTATTTCTATGGGGCTGACAGGAATACTTTCAGTCACTTCACCTGGAACTATTAGATAAATATCAAACACGTCCGACTGTTTCCTTGCTTCCTCCTCAGAGCTCTCGTCAGACTTGTCGTCGCCTTGGTCTGTGGGTTCGACATCGTCCGACAACGGCTTTGATTCCAAAAACGACTGGAAAATTACATCAGTACTTTTATCAGACTTATTGTCGTCTTGGTCCGTGGTTTCCACATCATCTGCCAACGGCTTCGATTCCAGCAACGATTGGAAGATTACTTTGGTACCTTTTGCAAAATTATCGTCGCTTTGGTGCGTCGGTTCCACATCGTCTCCCAATGGCTTTGATTCCAATAATGATTGGAGAATTACATCGGTACCTTTTTCGTTATCATCTTCCTCGGTTGGAATCTCATCTTCCCGTAGGTCGTCTGTGGTGCTATCTTCCAAAATTAGCGAAACTTCCATCTTAGGAAGATCCTCTCCTCCAGAATCAGATCCAGCGTCAGTCGATATCCCAGTCTCCTTCAATTTGACTGTATCGGTGTCAGATGTGCCAATATCAGATGAAGATCGATCACTATCATCCCCACCCCCAGAATTATCATTTGGAGTTAACGATGCAATAACTGGAAACTTGTTAACGGGTGCAATATCATCCGGTACACTGGAGTCAGACCCTTCCTTTCCTTGAGGATCCTTGTTTCCATCTCGACAAGGCGATTGCGGTAACTCCGATGTCTCGGCCAATCCTTGAAGTTTCAACTCTAGATCTATGTCCATCGGTATTGCTGCCCGATCTGCATTTAAACCCTTCTTCTCCAATAATGTTTGCAAAAAGTCTTCCTCTTCACTTGAAGATGCAGCGGTATCTTTTTCAGAAGATGTTTCATCAACTTGCTCGGGTGAAAGAATATTTTCCTCAACATCCTCAAAAACTACACTTGGTGTGGATTCTAGAGCGCTCATAAGAAGACTTTCAAAAGGTTTCTCCGACTCCTCTGTATTCACATCAGCGCTGTTTTCATCGCCAACGTCACTACTTTCATCATCGGCATCCGAGTGCGATTGCTCAGCGGCTATTCCAGGAATATCCACTGTAATTTCTGACCTCCCGGGTACATCTATGCGGACCTCTGATCTGAACTGGGACCGGTCAGGTCCAGCCATTTCACCGTTAAGATAAACATCAAAATCAAATATTTCTTTGTTGTCCAACGATATGTATTTGTTGACATAAATATCTGCGGTGGATACACTGGGGTCAGACTCTGCCTTTCCTTGATGATCCTTGTTTCCATCTCGACAAGGTGATTGCGGTAACTCCGATGTCTCGGCCAATCCTTGAAGTTTCATCTGTAGATCTATGTCCATCGGTATCCCTGCCCGATCCGCATTTAAACCCTTCTTCTCCAATAATGTTTGCAAAAAGTCTTCCTCTTCACTTGAAGGAGCAGCAGTATCTTTTTCAGAAGACGTTTCATCAACTTGCTCGGGTGAAAGAATATTTTCCTCGACATCCCCAAAAACTACATTTGGTGTGGATTCTAGAGCGCCCATAAGAAGACTTTCAAATGGTTTCTCCGATTCCTCTGTGTTCACATCAGCGCTGCTTTCATCGCCAGCGTCACTACTTTCATCATCGGCATCCGAGTGGGATTTCTCAGCGGGTATTCCAGGAATATCCACTGTAATTTCTGACCTCCCGGGTACATCCACGCGGACCTCTGATCTGAACCGGGACCGGTCAGGTTCAGCCATTTCACCGTCAAGATAAACTTCAAAATCAAATATTTCTTTGTTGTCCAACGATATGTATTTGTTCACATAAATATCTGCAGTGGATGTTACAATCGATCGGTCCTGATATTTTGAGGATGGTAAACTTTCGCCATCATCATCATCGTCGTCATCTTCTAACTGAACATCGTGTGGAAGAATGGTTGGTTCTTTTCCCGTGGTTAGGGTCAACAGTAGTTCGCTTCTTTCAAACTCCACATTTGCAACTAGATCGTCTTCTGAATCAATTATGTTCTCGGGGAACAATGTCTTTATTATTGGATCTTTCTTTCTGTGCTTCAGTTTCTTGAGAAACGAATAAAAATCTTCACTAGAGGAAGATTCATCCGATTCGATCAGCCCACTAAAGAAATCGTTCTCCGGTGGAGGAATTTCCTCTTTGTACACTTCTTCAACTACCATGTCTTCTGGCATACCGATAGCTTCTTCACATGGCATAATACAAACTCTGACCGGTTGTGCGTTCAGGATATTATCCACAATTGAAGACAGCGGTTCCAATTCAATCTCTGCGTGGATCTCAAACTCCTTGTCGTGTGACAGATATTTAGGGATAGTACCATCAACAACGACTTCGCTGATCTTCGATTCTATATCATCGACATTTTCACTTATATCTTCCACAGATAGTGCACTATGTTGAATTAAATCACGTGACGACTTCTCAACTATCTTGCCAACAAATGATAAAAGTGCTGTATCGTCATCTAAATTACCATAGCTGTCGTCAGACGATGTTGCACTCAAACTTCTGACTTTCAAATTATCAACTAAATCAAGCTGAGGTTCTTCCTCCTTCGTTGTTGCCGTTACAATTTCAATCTCAACAGGAATGTTATTTGGGTCTTGTAATACTTCTTCATCAGGCTCCAAGAAAACAAGCTCTGGTTTATTATAGAAACCTTTTGATAATTCTTCCAGCTCATTTACGGGCGGCATTGACGAGGACGGTGTGGGAACAACTATTACAACAATTTCTTCCTTCAATGTGACGTTTTCCAGAAA
The DNA here is from genome assembly GCA_027575025.1 of Scotoplanes globosa. Taxonomy (NCBI): domain Eukaryota; kingdom Metazoa; phylum Echinodermata; class Holothuroidea; order Elasipodida; family Elpidiidae; genus Scotoplanes; species Scotoplanes globosa. Next base: position 4,758 of record JAODAI010329931.1, on the reverse strand, counting down.
CGGTTCAATACCGTATGGTTTGTCTCTGTGGTCATCAACATCAGAATCAATCTCTGTGGTTGAATCGTCGTGAACTACTTCATCATATTTAGTGAGACTATCATCTCTCATTGGTGAGGACGGTGTGGGAACAACTATAACGACAATTTCTTCCTTCAATGTGACGGTTTCCTGAAACGGTTCAATACTGTATGATTTGTCTCTGTGTTCAACATCAGGATCAATCTCTGTGGTTGAATCGTCATTAACTACTTCATCATCTTTAGTGAGACTGTCATCGACAAACTGTTCAATAACTTGTGGCTTTCCTTGAACATTTTTAGCAAAAGCCGCGAGAGTATCGTCTTCTGGTAGATTATGGTAGCAGTCCTCAGGTGAGGGGGTACTTGATTTTCTACTACTCCTTCCAAGAAGGTCATTCAAATCATATTCATCATTCTTAGAAGAAGTGGATGGTACTATTGCACTTTCAATTGGAACCTCATCTGGATCTTCAAGATGTTCTTCAACGGGCACCAAAGACAATGGTTCCGATTTATTGCGTTTGAAAAGTTCCTGTATTTCCTCCAAATCATTTGATGAAGGTTTCAGAGTAACTGGTTTATGTTCTAATAAGTGGAGCTCAGTGTCAATTGGAGTAGAGTCTAGAAAAACATCAACAACGAAAGATTCTTCTGTATTTTGCTGGGACATGTCCTGTGGAAGACTTGCGGCTTGATCAGAAAGTTCTGGTTCAACGGTAGAATCATCGTCTATATCACCAACTTCTGGAACAGAAGGCTCATCATCCGCATCAATAACTTCTGAAGGTAACTTCGACTCTTCCGTTTTGCAATCAGAAATGCGGACACTTTCTTTATCTGGCTGAAGATCTTCTTCCAATGGACCTGATTCCAGATACATTTCAATAGTGTAGGACTCGTCTTTATTATTATCAAAACCAATGGCTCCTTCAATCACCTTGCTTGTATTGTCAACAGATGATACATCGTCACCTTCACTCAGAATAACCTCTACAACGTCTTCTGTCAGTGCAGGATTTCGTTGAAGCCTTTCAAGAAAACCTTCAAGATCATCCTCATCTGGTATATTCATGTAAGCATCCTCCACTGACGATGTGCTGGATTTCCTGCTATTTAGTCCCATTAGGGCGTTCAAGTCATAATCATCTTTGTCAAAGGTAGCCGGTATAATTTCACTTTCAACTGAAACCTCATTTGGATCTTTAAGATATTCATCATCGGGCAACTGTGACAATGGCTCCGTTTTATCTTGTCGGAAGAGTTCTTGTATTTTTCCCATATCGTCTGTCAAAGTATCTTCCACTTTGGGAATGCTCTTTAGTTTTTCTTCAACCTCTTGTTTTACTCTGGAATCATCATCCCTACATGAATCTTCTGAGATTATACTTGTCGTTGGATCTTTAATTATCTCATTTATAATATTATTCTGATCTACTTCTTCATTTGAATTAGTGGCGTCTCCTTCATCGGTATCAGCTCTACTTGGATATTGTACTCCCTCACGTAACACCTCTCCTTCCACTACGTCCAAACTCACCGTATATTCTACAATCTCTGTACACTGCAAATATACATTATAGCTAACTGCCTCTTCAAATCTCTCCTCGTCTTGCTCGCTGTATATCTTTGGTTTCATCCAGTCAAGGTGTTCTTCATGTTCAATTACATCATCGCCATGAACTCTTTCAACAATGTTGTCTACATCTGTCTCTGGTCCAGGTAACTTGCAAGAAGAATCGGCTGGAACGTTGTTATTAAACTCTTCCACAGGCAATGTGTCAGCTACAGAAGCAGTTAAACTGATTATGGAATGCTCACTTGAACTATACTCAAAATCATCATCTTCCTCAAGAAATTTTCGGGCATCTTCAAAGAACTTTTTTGGCGTCTTGCAGGCATTGCTCTCAGAAGAAAAATCATGGGCTTCTTGATTGGCGTTTTCTGTCTCCTTGTCAATTGCACTTGGTGTCTTGTCATTATCTTCCCCATATTCTGGATCAGCAACGCTTTTAGGAGAATCACTCTTTTCTGGAAGCTCCTTATTACCTTCTTCAGGTAAAACTTCTTTCTTAGGTACAACTGTACCTTTAGGTGCAGCAGAGTCCTCACCTCCATACATTGATAGCAACTCCTTGAAGCTCTTAGAGCGTGGTTTTTCACGCACGGCACTACGTGGAAGAAAAGTAAACTGGTTCTTAGCAACTGGCCGCTGATTGGGCAATTCTTTGGAACTCGAAGGAGGCGCATCATCATCTTTGTCATTTGAATACCGCTTTGAGAGCAATTTCACAGAACTGGCTTTTCTTGGAGACACAACAACAGGTTTTGGATTGATTATAATTTTGTTTTTCACATCTAGTGGTTTATCGACGGCTGAAGATTCGGATTCAAGTATTTTTTCTTGACTCTTAACAGAGTCAGGATCATTGTTTTCTGACAAATCAGAAGCTTCTTTATCTTCAACCAACTCTTTTGTATCATCAAGAAGAGGAGACGGCTCAGCGGTCGGTGATTCTGGAGAAGCTAAAGGATCTGCCGGATAAGCATGCAAAATCAAACACAACCATGCAAAATAGGTATCAAAGTATATTATTTGTTATTACAAATTTGCAACATGACAGATCAAGTATTTTTGTGCTTGAGAAAAAGATGTTTCTTAAGTTTGAGAAAAAGATGTTCCGTGAGTTTTCAAACACATTATTTGTTTAATGGAATATATGAGCAATTTCATAAACAAAATGTGCCCCATCACATCAAAAGCACAGACATGTTTCAAAATCATATTTAGAGTTATTGGTAAAGCTGTAAAGAGTTGCGTTTCTAGGTTTCAATTGACACTTCTATCATGTAAGTACCATAAATCAAAGTCAAGTTATGGTCATAAATTAGCATTATATTTTGGTCTACATTCAAAATCAATTTATTGAGAAAACGGGTTTATTCCTGGTATTTTTGTGAACAAAATTTGTAATCACATTTTTCTAATATAATGATTAATATCCCAACAAGTGAATTTGCGACATGTCCCTGCCTTTGGGTCGCAAATGTTGGTCAATGATAAAACAAGTTCTAGATTTTGGAATCAAAATGATGCTATTAAGAATGTCTTAAGTCTTTGATTTTACACAAAGATGTCAATATGACATAACACTTGATCCGTCACTTTGCATCAAACATGTAAAGAACCTGGTGACTCAATAAATATAACACAATGGCTTTCTATATCAGGTTAAAATGTTTCTGAAAAATATGGCAGATTACATTCAACAGAGTTCACGGTAGCATTTGAATACCATACCGACTGGGACAGTGGTATATTTGAACAACGAAAGTTTGGAGCAAGTCACCAGAATCTTTAACAAAATAGCTTTTACAACAACTTGCACATCAAATTTCAAGATCTTTTGGATATTGCGCAACAATGTCATTATTAACATGGATTCCGATTCCGATTTTGAAGTGGGAACATAACATTCATCAACGGTGGTGGATATTTAGGAGAGAAATTTCGGATATTAAGGGAGCAGAACTTCAGGCAGGCTAATCGATGCATGACATGACAACTAGCTGAGGGAGGTTTTTCTAATACTATATGGTTGATAGTTTGCCTATAGTGGGAGGGTATTGATAACATTATATGGTAGATAGCTAGGATAGCTAGGACTATGGTATATGTATTATGATTTATATGTATATTAAGTTGGAAATAGGAAGATAATTATTGACGGAAAAAAACAAAAACATTATATTACATACCAAAGGTTGTTGGTTCCCAATTCAACCGTTTGACTAGAAATTTCATTTTTTCAATATATTACAATTAGTTAAATGGGATAAGCTTAAAATATGCTTAGAAAAATATTGTCAAAGGACATAGAACTGCTTGCAATAAAAAAAGGGTTTGCAATGAAATGCAAACGATTTTGAAATGTTTGCGCTAAATTATTTTTACAGAAGGGACAAAGTCGCAGAGGAGACAGAAATACTTGAAATAAAGATATATTTGTGTAATGAAATACCAATGAGTTTCATATGTATGATTGAGCCAATTTGTTTTTTAGAAGTGTCATAAGGAAATAAAAATGCATGCAGTAAAAAATGAAATTATTTAAAGTCCAACAAATTTCATGAGCGATTTTTTGCAAAAGTGTCAAAGCGAGGAACTGCTTGTAATGAAAACCTTTTGTAACTAACAAAATTCCAATGACTTTTAAGTGCTATACTTTTTGAGAAATGTCAAAAGAGAAAGAACTGCTTGCAATAAAACCATTTGTAATTAAATTCCAAGTTTCACATCATTGTCAAAAGAGACAGAAACTACTTGCAATGAAGATTTTTTAAAATTAAATTCATATATATGCGCAGAATTCTTTTTTTCAAAGTCAAAGGAGACCGAACTATTATGACTAAAAACTTTTGTAAACTTGTAAATTTAAGAAAATCACGACGGGGGAGGGGGATAGACTACCACCCTTCCACCTGCTGGCAGCACCACCCCTGAAAAGGAGGGTACAAATGTTTGCAATAAGAACGTCTACTTACCTCTGATAATGACTTCTGCTGTGAAGATGGATGTACCGATTGGGTTTGTCGCCTTGCAGATATACTCTCCAGTGTACTCGTGATGTACCTCCGTAATCTCCAGTTCGCAGATGTTCTCCTCGAATGTAATGACGTACTCCGGTGAGGGCTGCAGATTGTAATAAAATGTCACAATTTGTAATAATACAGAATA
>JAODAI010328820.1:0-15505 GCA_027575025.1 Scotoplanes globosa | reverse complement strand
GTCCGATTTGACTCTAGTTTGAAGCATTTGGTAGATAATTTTCTGCTTTATAATATCAATTAACATTGAAACAAACTGTACAATCCCTTTAATAGACCACAACGTTATAAGGTGCTACACGTACGCTATACTAACGGTGCCCACACTCGGTTATACTTTACTCCATGATGTGGGCACACTAAATACACTTTTGGATTATATATAATACCCTAAGTCTTTAAGAGTATATGTCTACGAAAATATGACCGAAACATAATTGGGGGAGCATACAAACTTGCTACATACAAAATATGTATTAGTTATGTAACACTATGATTGGGAACGAGTACATAACTTTGTGTGGACGTTCAGTTATGTATCAGCTCAGTAATAAGTTTACATAACAAAGTTGGGTAACTATAATCAAACTAGTACAAAGCTGCATGTAAATAACCTGTAACCTGTAACGTATTTCAACATTTCATATCAGGGTAACTTCTTTAGCCGTTGGCTAATCTCCCAGAGGGCCCTGTAACGAAAGGGACGGACAACGGGATAAGAGGGGAAAACCGGAGTGCCCGGAGTAAAACCTCTAGTTGTAGACATGACCATTCCATTTGCACGTCCGACCGGGAATCGAGCCCCGGTCGCAGTGGTGCAAGAGCGTAGTACTCACCACTACGCCACAGCCTACTCCTCGTATAATAACCAGCCTACGGTATAGAATGGTCCATTTCACGGCAAAACATATATCTATTTTGAAACTGGATTGTGTTCAATCTAATAAGGTAATAGCAAGTATAATATAATACATGTTTTCTTTATCACATTGCCACGAATCGCACATGCGAATACATGTGTCATAGTTTGCGCCCACTTTAATTAATTGCAGTCTGATTGTACCTGGACCATTTTGTACCTGGACCATTTTAATCCTGTTTACATCTGTATATTGTTTGTGCAGAATGTGTGTAAATGTCAAGATATTTTACAATTATGAATAAGAATCTACAATTTTTGTCAACGTCATATTTCTGGAAATCCATTTTGTAAATGATATATTTTATTTTCGTAGTATGCAGCTTCTAAAGTCGCCGTAGATGCAATATATGCAACTCACGGGAAGACGTACGGATACGGATCAATTGGAACGGTTACACGTAAGTAAATTGTAGGAGACATTTGGCTTGTGATGTCACTTCACCCAAAAGTGCAGAGTGAAGGTCAATATAAACAAACCTATTTTTGCATATCCGTTTTAGTGATGCTGATTGGATGTACACAGTTGATTACACCGACGTATATATTATGGGTTAACTTAAAGTTAAGTTATAAAGGATCAGCAAGGACACAGTCCTCATAATATGATCCTGAATCTCCATCACCCCTGAAGTGGCAACCTAAATCCGTAATCCACAATCACAGCAATATCTACCAAGACCATTCTTAAAGGCATTGACACTATCCATGCGAACAAACGACCCTGGCAAGCCACTCCACTCATCAGCAAGTTGAAACAACTCCATAACATCTAACCTGGACTACTCCTTACGTAATTCTAGACTATTACCTCTAGTGCCAGGATAATCAGACAGCGTAAAGAAATCATCGAACTTCAACTTATCAAAACCATGAACAATTTGAAATACCTGAATAAGATCACCCCGAATACAACGAAGTTCCAAAGTTGTCAGCTTTAGACAAATCTTTGCTCGTACGACATATAACTCAGGGAACTAACTAATTTAGTAGCCCACTAGGTTTAACCAGACTCTCAGGCGCGGATCCAGCATGTTCCCAATTCATGTATATTGTTTTCCTGTAAAAAATACATTTTGTACTCCATATATCCTTGATTTGAGGTTACATATAGGCTACCGAACACATGCAACTTGTTCTTAAATGTGTATAAGTTTAGTTGCATGGAAACATTCTTTATGATTAATGGGAGTAGTATGGGGCTGTGGTTATTAGGGTATTGTGATGAGACGAGCGATTGAAATATTGACGTTTTTATTTTATTTTTATTTGTGTGTTTGTTTATTTTTTACCTCGGCGAAAGGGGGAGCGCGCACCCACGGCGCTCCCTCCCCCCTTGGATCCGCGCCTGACTCTAGTTATTGGTGAACTGAAGTTCATTCATATGTATCTTATCGTATAACCTACGTCAATAATGCTCAATTGGTACAACCACGTTGTTATGGTGATAAATGTTTTGCAACTATTTGGAATCAATTACCCGAGGAGTGTCAAGTCGTCTGATACCATATTATTAAGGTCTCTTAACCCTATATTATAATAATGACCCCCTCGATATTTTCACTCGTGAATCACAGCAGCTCCGGCTATGAAATTTTCCTTCTACGACTTTCTTGTTTCATGTCTTGCGCATATTTTGACACTATACTCTAGTCCAATAAGATTTTCCATGTAGGTGTCACACTAAATTTAAAATGGTATGTTTTAAAAATGTGCTGTTTGTACACAAAAAGCATACCCAGATTGTATGTGTTGAAACACTGTTATTTGTAAATCGTTGGACAATTACTGTATTGTGTACGATTGAACTTGTTGTCAGATACAATGCCTTCAGTTTCATATCGAACAATAAAATACAAAAAACTAAAACAATATAATACACAAGGAAGCAAAAAACAATAGAATACCTGGTACATATGTAAAAAATACAAAAAACCTTAAAAACAATGAAATACATATAAGGAAATGCTAAAGTATCATAATAAAACCAATTTTCTTTACTTACCAGTCCCGTCACGTATGCCTTCCAGGTATGTTTATTCAATAGTATGTTTTAGCTATTTTCTAGTCAATTTCGGCTATTTTATGAAAAAATATATTTCATAATAACTTTTTAATTAGTTCCTAAGTTTACATACTAAATTTGTTTGCACTATACATCGTGTAGAACATGTTATGTATATACTAAGTTTCAAGTCATTCAGATGTTCATTTGGCTGAAATATTAGGTGGGGGGGGGGAAGCATCTACCGGACATACTTCCATGGACTGGTACAATCTTTTCAAACTTAATTTTGGTTCATGTACTTATACGTCTACTTCTATAATGATACTCCTTAAAGTTCGAAACATCACAAGGAGGACATGATTGTGATATCAAAGAATATGATACCGCCATGCCTAAAAATAATAATAACTTGATGGGGGTAGGGTGATCCTTTGATTTTTTAAAAGCAAGGGGCTGAAATACATTTTCGTGACATCTATGAACCAAATACTGGGCTAATATAACAGTATACAAATATTGGCCTGGAAGGCGTATACCAAATACCACGAGCAAGGGAGGGGGAGGACCCTATTGGATCCGCGCCTAAGTAGGCCAATTATTAAGTTTGCATGTGATCGCAAGCATGTATCCACGGTCAAGGAGGGGGATGGGGGGCGGCGAACGTGAACTATTTTCAATGAACATCCACACATGTAAACTGTTAGGGTTTGCAAAAAGATTGACGCCAATTTAATTTATATATAGGAATTTCGAATGTGGTGAATCGGGGGCTGGGGGTCCTCCCGGTTTTTTTTTCTCAAAAATGTTGGCTGAAATATGTTTTCCTGGTATCTATGTACCAAATCATAAGCGCTATATATCAATTTCGGCTTGATATTTAGGCATATTACAAAATTACCTCTGAGCAGGGGGATCTGGACCCACGGACCCCCTGGATCCGCGCCTGGTGTGATCATTATATATGCATGCGCCTATATCATTATGTGCTCCTGTCTTCTTAATATTAAGTGTATAACATTTCTTGGCATTGCATTTCATTTGCCATACTGCAGCCCACTGTAGTAGTTTGACATCGGAATCGTTAGTAATATCACGATATAACAGGCAATCTTCAGCAAATGATCTAATCTGCGATGATTTAATATGGTCACCAATGTCATTTATATAATCAGGAACATAAGTGGTCCTAAAACTGTTCTCCGGGGAACGCCCGATCTAACACGAATTGGATCAGATAATCTAATATGCGATGATTTAATATGGTCACCAATGTCATTTATATAATCAGGAACATAAGTGGTCCTAAAACTGTTCCCTGGGGAACTCCCGATCTAACACGAACTGGATCAGATGTATCACCGACCAACACGACTTATTGTGGACAGTCCTTTAGCCACGACTCAATCCACTTACCCACCTGGCCAGAAATACCATAGTGTTTTAATTTTTGTGGAGAACGGTATCAAATGCTTTACTAAAGTATCAACATATCCATGTTATTACCCAAGTCTTTGGCCCTAACTATGTTTTATAGTGTAACTGTGAGTTTACAAGGGTCAATATTCTGTTCATGTTATATTTCGTAAATCTGTTTGAGCTGTGACCTTCCATACTTCGGAAAGGCGCTACATAAGTTTCACTATTATTATATAAATTGTGTTCTCTATTTATTCCGCTACACTTCAGATTTGGCGAGTGGCTCATCGGTAGACTGGGTGTATGGTGTCGCTAATATAAAACACAGCTACACAATGGAACTTCGAGATAAGGGAGATTATGGATTCTTGTTACCACCCTCACAGATTCAGCCGACTGCCGAGGAATTCTACAACGGACTGGAAGCTTTAGTTAGGCACGTGAAAGACGCTAATGACTTATAATAAAATAAAATTAAAAGATGATCGAAGTTGCTCACAACAGAAACTTTGAAAAAGTATCATAAACGTAATATGAACTGTACTAAATTATATATTATAATTGGAAACGGTGGAAGCAAATATACATGATAAACGATGAGAAATATATTGAATTATTTTGAAAGAAAAATAATTATAAATGCTATACCAATTTTTGTTGTCTTTCACAAGACAGTATTATTTTTGTTCTGTCCTTCACAAGACAGTATTTCCATTGAAGTCGATATACGTGTGTGTATATTTGTGTGTGTGTATATTTGTGTATGCATATATTTGTGTATGCAATAAAGTAGGCATATTAATAATTAATAGGATATTATTGGAGAAGGAAAACTCTTAATTAAAACTGCACACAGGTCAGACATCTCTGTTGTGGCTATTTTACCAATCCTTTTAGCACCTCCCCTGGTCCCAGTAGGGGAAGAAATGCTGAATCCTAAGGGAAGTTTTAAATGTGAGTTTTTCATAAATATGATATAAATGAAAGGATTTCCCGACAAATGGAATAATAATGTTTATTCTGTATTTCACTACATTTATTACAGCATGGACACTTAACTTTATTAACATAAATTGGTAATTTTGATTGCCAAGCCTGTATATAACAACAATATTTAACATATTCCTAAAAGACTTGACTTTTGGGTAGAGGCACTATAATATGTCAGCTACAATTAATATGTACAAATTTCCAAGACACCAGTTTCGAAAATGCTTTAAAAAACATAAACAAACACCATATTCAGACAGAGTACTCAAACGCTTAACAAAGTAAAATCAACACCAACCTGGATATATTTAAATAAAATATATTAATCAAGGCAAGTGGGTAAGCAGCATTAAATTTAGGATTATACAGATTTTTCAGAAATATTTCAATTTGATATAAACGACATCACAAGTTGTTTTAACTTCTTTTTCAGTAATTAACGGAATGAATAGCTTTTGGATACACTATCAGGGTGTTTGTTGTCCTATGTGTTACACATTACAGGGCGCTGGGTGATACCTTATTATATTGATTGGATGATTGCGTTTAACGGCTCATTTGTAACCCTCCGGTCTAATATGCTTTTTAGTGTCGTCCTCGGATGTTTTTCCTAGTCGAGGATCACTGGTATGTTTACCATGCATGCTCCAAACTCATATGCTGATCATCAGAGAAGGCAACATGTACCATTTTTCAAAGTCTTTGATATGACCCGACCTCCAGTGGGCCTGAACTTGGACATTATATCTCCAGACAATCAACATCCTTTTTGCTAGCGATATTTTTTCTAAAATATACTACAAGGCAGTTCCCATTCATGATACTATATAGCCTCATGATGGACCAGCCAACAGCAGGTTATATAATTTTACACGCAGGCAAAAAATATTGGAAATTTATATTACATCGAAAAACTTCATGAGTCTAACTATAAAAGCAATTATCATGTAGTCACTATCACGTTTTTTTTATTTTTCGGTTTTCCAAATAATTTTTAAAATAAATAAATTAAAAAATTGAAAAGATCTGATTTTATTTCAAATTAAGATTCTTCAGAACTTTATTTCAGCCAATACTTTTTAGGAAAGCAAGTTTTGATATACATTTTCATTTTCGAGCTACATTTTGAAGCATTCAAAAACACTGAGGATGTTTTCTGGCTTAGAATAATAAACATTATGTGATCATTTTTAACAAGTACTGGTTAACTTAAGAATTATATTTTAATCATCAATCAAGATATATGCTTTAGGTTGTCATTGATATAGTTTTGCAAGACTATGTGATATGTATATACATATTATGTATCAGTATTTTTATTGTAAATTTGGATATTTTATAACTTCATGATATTATGTTACCACAAAGCAATAGTATATATTTATGTTCATAAACGAATCGCCACAAAACATAGTATATACATTTATTATTTCAGATTAATAATTTCAAACATGTAAAAACTTTCTACAAATAATTGCTTCGATCAAGACACATGCATTATTTTTTTCTCCAAAATACCATCTGTGTGACAACCCATTGAACTCTACTAATCCATTTTGTATTGGGATTTCAATGATATTGGGATTTCAATGATATTGGAATTTCAATGATATTGGAATTTCAATTTGTAAATTATTGTATATATTTTTTGTATATATTAAGAAAATCTGCTGCTATATTACACTTGATATTTTGGATAAATATACTGTATGTTAGTGACTAATTTCTGAAAATAAATATTTTATCATGAAAAATCCTGGAAGTTAGAAAACAACAACTTGTTTTCTTTATATTTCAAGTTCTAAAACGTATTTCATGTACATTTTAGAGAATAATTATCATGCTCATAGTCACTGTGTTTTTATTTTATACTGAGTATATCGGATAGTGCAAAAAAAAATGGTCATAAAATCACATACCGCTGGATTGGTTGACAGAAAAACTGTTAGATAGTAAATTTGTTACTTATAGTTTCAGAAACACAAATTAGTTTAACCGGAATATTGATTGATCTTGCTAAACTTCATGATCGAAAATTGGTCCTAAATTGTTCAACTTGTATTGCACATGTGTGTATAGCTTGGCATTAGTCCAACATTGTTCTTGCGCGGTTGTGCAATACATATGGAAAGACATCTGAATTTAATTGAACGTATAGCTTGTATTTGCGCGGTACAAGTGCAATACATATGGAACCCTATGATTTCAAAATATCATGTACAGTGTGTAATTTTAAAAGTTTTGGTGAGGTTGTCCCCAGGATTACCAAAATTTTAAATTGGGTAGTCCTTCGGTACTTTTGGTTGTCTTGCGTGAGCAGAAATATTAAAATGAACAACTGGACAATCATACCAGACTGCCAACACTCAAGAACATGCATGCACAAGTACTACAAAACATGAAAGACAAGTAAACCATGCAGAAATATATATTTTTTTCATTTTAAAAGTTACTTTCTCAAATAGTCCGAAGGACAACCTATTTTTTCCCTCCAAATTTGAGTAGTCCTTCCAGAATTCTGGTAGTCTCGGGCAACGGGACGACCCTTAAAATTACACGATGATGTATGTTCAGTCAGAATATTACTTAGTCACTAAAGTTAGCTTTCGTGGATCAACTTGAGTACTTATTATTGCATTTATTTCAACGTGTTGATTAGAGAGAAAATCTGAATTGATCTGAAGACATAGCTTTGAATGAGTGCAACCCAGATATTGCACATTTTCAGTATTTTATGGATGTCCGATGGGAGCAATGAAATAGAGAGTGACAATAATTACTTGGTCATAATATTATCAATAGGATAATTATTTTTAAAGTTTTTCTCACAAGAGTGAGATTTATGTAATGTTCTTACAACAAATTCATCAGTGTTTTTCGGTTTCAGCTGATGATGTGAAGGTAGTTTGTCAGAAAGCGATCCCCAGGGAAATCATAATAAATGTCTATATGCTGGATTCACAGCTAATTTGCAGGTCTGGCATGGAAATTCTTTGGTCAGAAATGGTTCATACCTGAAAATTGATCAAAAAGTCCCAAAAATAAAGTGAAAATATGTTTTCTATGAAATAGGTTGATATTTAAGAAATATACTTTAATTAAGAGCCCATTGTTCCATTAAATGGATGATAACCGGTCGGGACCAAAGAATATAAAATGAACGAATGAATATGTTTCCTGGCCCTTTTCAACGCAGTGGTTATACGAGCCACCCAAAGCGTACGATATACCAGTTAGAGCCACTGGAATAGAAAAAAACAATGGACAATGCGGAAAATAATAAAATTGTTTTTTAATTCAAAACGAGGCATATTTTATTGAGACAGTATCTATAGAACCAGCGACTAATATATAATTTGACCGTTTTCTAAATAAAGGCACTGCAAACTTTAGCTACACAGTTAATTAGTAAATTAACATATCTCTTAAATTATAAAAAACAGTTCCATACAAATGTGACAGTTATTGATCTTGTTGACTACATACACGGGAATCGGTACAGGAGTATTCAACTATGATCTTTGTTGGTTTATCAAACATAGTATTTGACAGCAGCCAATCACAAAATATGTGTTAAATTGATTGATTGATTAAGTTTCATGGCCCTTTTCAACACAGAGGTAATATGATCCACCCATGCCGTTGATACCAGTGTTAGAACCACAGTAAGATTGTGCTACTATAGGTACTCGGTTGATGGATTATATAGGGTATGGTTTTCTAGTTAGGCTATCAACCAGAAGCAGCTTATTATAATTCAAGCTTGTGCGTTGTGGGTAGAAAATGGTGAAAAATACGAAATATTTTTTAGATTTTTTTTCTCATAATGGTAACAAACTATTTAGATTACATTTTAAGCCATGACCGAATAATTGTTTAAAACGTTGGACCTTCAGAGATCACACTCTCTATTGACAAGATAACTATTGTTAAAACTCTGGCTCTTTCTCAACTTGTTTGCCTATTTTTAATTCTTCCTAATCCAACTGACATTTTTGTTCGAGGGTAGATAACACCATTTATAATTTCCTGACATTTTTCGTTAAAGAGGGTAGATAACACTATTTATAATTTCCTTTTGTCAGGCAAGCCCGACAATGTAAAACGCCTGACTTTGATTAACTCTATTCATCTGGGTTGCCCCATAACTTCATTGAAAGTTTAATATCTACTTCAGTACTTGGGTTTGTCGCTACTGACAAAGATATTTTTTTATCATTATCTTCTTTTTTCAGAAAAAAAATATTATTTTTAAGTACAATAGAAAGATCACTTACATTTTGAAGATCAAGAACAACTTTATTTGACCAGGTTTGAATTTCTTGGTGTGATATGCTGTCTACTACCGTCCTCGCATTTTTTTTTTTAATCATTTGGAACAATAGTGACATTAGAATAATGAAAGTACTACATTTAATAAGTATCTATTCGACAATGAGGTTACACATATTTTCATAATATCTTCAATAGGAATGACAGCATCTTACATTGATATAACTTAAACCTAAATTCAACCTTACATCTATAGTCCAGTTTACTTTATTATGCATATTATCAATCCCAATGTACGGAAGCATCCCGGTTGTAGTATTTATAATACTCTTAGTATTGTCATTAATTTGTATGATACCAAGATTAATTATTTTCAATTCAGATTCCTTCACATTTGAGCAAAAATTGATTTTCACAATTGTACTTTCTGTTATATTTCTGATGAGATCATCTGCTTTGGTAATGCCCTACTTCTGCTTCATTCTCGATATAGAACGTATATTTCTAAATAAACTATTTTTCTTTTCTCAAAAACGATATATTTTTGCTTCAGCAATGTGCTATATTGTCCATACAACTTCCTCCTAACAAATATATCTTAAATATATACTTCATTTTCAGTTGGAAATTAAAAAATCAAACATATATCATTGTTGATTTCTTTCATAGATTTAAATATGTTATTAAATTGAGAAACATATATTACGAAGAATCAACTTATTGTCAACCAGAAGAATCCAGGGGTATCTATCACGGGGAACTGAATTTCGGTTTCTGACCATGGAGTGTTTTTTCAGAGAAATTATTGGAACAGTGTTTGGTTGTAAACACAAATGGGAAATTTTGGTTTCCCCTTAAAGTCTTAGAAGCCTATATCACGGGGAACTGATTTTTTTTGTAGTATACAGTGTCTTAGCAATGCTATAATATTGACAACAATCTTTATTTGATACCGTTGTGACCTAATGCAAGCGAGTAAAGACTTTGTGATTTATTTATGTCCCGTACGTGAAATGTCAACGGTAACGAGAATCGTTTCCCGTACCGTTGATATATTTGCTATTATGATATATATACAATTTCCCCATATTCCAGTATTAGTGTTATATATATATATATATACCCTGTATATACATACATATATATATACACACATATAATATATATATATACATATATATGTATTGTAAAGGAAACTCATCTGTCCCGGTACATAATATTGAATAATGTTATAAACTTTTTCTCAGGACGAAAATGGAAAGTCAATCAAACTTGAGTTCCAGATTCAAGAGGAACCGTCCTCTCTTCACCAATCAGTTATAAGTAATAAAGTATAGGTCAGTGATAAAGTATAGATATATATATATATACCGGGACAAATGAGTTTCCTTTACAACACACATATAAATATATACGTTTCAACTGCAACCTACACTTTATCACTTGTGATTTGACCTGAAAAGACTAGCTCAGTGCATAGCTCAGTTGGTTGGAGTACTGCCATGTAAGCAGAGGTCCCAGGTTTGAATCCCGGTATGCTTATATATTTTGCAGTATCAGTATTTAAGTGATTGATGAAGAGAGGACGGTTCCTCTCGAATCTGAAAGTAAAGTTTGATTGACTTTCCATTTTCGTCCTGAGATTAAGTTTATAATATTATTCAATATTATTGGGATTGCTTCTCCGACAGAGGGATAGTTTCCCAGACAGGATCTCAAACAGTGATATTGACCTTTATTAATGCATTTTCTTTCAAACCGTACACAAATGCAAGGTTGTATTTTATATAGGCCATTTATGATATTATTTTTTTAATTGAAAAGAGCTTACTCCCCCCCCCCCGTCGATGAAAATTGACCACCATCGGGGAAGCCTGACCACCATTGCCCGGTGGGGAGTTAAAAATAGTGCTAAAAGTTGTGATACAAGCCTTTATTAATTCAACAAATTTCTAACCGTGCACTGCATATATTAGAAATCCCTGCACAATTAAAAATTAAACTCCCACCACCCTCATCAGCAACACCCCTGGGTGGGGGAGGGGTGGGTGATGGACCACCAGACCTTGACATAGTTTTAGGTAAGTCATTGATAATTGATAATGTGTTATTTAAAAATATGTCAATATTTTCCACTGATCCTACTTGCATATGTCAACAATAATTGAAAAGATGGCACTTTGACACTTTGAATGAATTATAGATGAAAATGATATCACCATTTTGCATCTAAGCCCATTTTTCTGTGCGCTCAGCACCAAACGAATTGGTGCTTTGAATAAATACTGAAAAGGGAACAGAAATTGGACTTTTCATCCACACAACAAAATGCTGGATACGCTGCGGTCATTGACCATGCTCCAATCCTGTACGTTGATTTTTTAATCAAGTATGACCTATTACTATGCCATCCAGTGATGTATATGTCAGTTAGAGCCACTGGAATACTTTTTTGACCAATCTTCCCAAAGGCCCTATAACGCAACAAACGGACAAGGGGGCAACTGAGTACCCGGAGTAAATCCTCTAGTTCTAGGTATGGCCATCCCATTAGGACGTCTGACTGGGTATCGCACCCCTGATGCAGTGGTGCAAGGGTGTAGCGCTTACCACTACGCTACAGCCTGCTCCTTAAAAAATGAAGGTAGTGTTCACTGCCGATTGACTGTAAGTATGTACAGTAGGCCTTCATCATCATCATCATCATGGTCCAGTTTTGATCCGGTTTTGTCCCTGAGTTTTCGGCAACTCTTGCAGCAATCGCCCTCACACCATCCAATTGCTGCCATTTTTAGGATTCTACTTACCAATAGTTGACTGCCAAGTTCCTTCCCTCTGTGACGTTTGGATAAGACTGGACTTCATGCCACCAGAACGCTGGCATGAACAACACGTCACCTTCATTTATGGTACAGTTCAGAGGCCGAGCATCAGCAAACTTGGGGAACCTCTGGAAATGCATAAAAATAAATAGAGCCGTTATTTTAGAGATTGGAACCTTTTTTTTCCGATTTCATAAAACGGGAGGACCAGTGATCGTTTTCAACTAGAGATTACTTGGACATTTTTGAGATTGTATTCTTTCGTGCATACAGTATATGCCTAATCTCTCTGTGTTATATACACTAATTATGTTTTCAGTGATATGTTTTCAGTGATTTTTTAATTGTAGATTACTTAATTAATAATAAAATATCATCTGCAAGAAGATTTGGCTACTTGTAATCATCATATTACCATCACAATATAATTATTTACGCCAATAATTTATGAAAAAGTGTGAGAAAAATGGCATTATGAATTTTTGTGGGAGATTTCTGGAAAAGTTGTGTAACTTTTTTTGTAATGCAAGTAAAAATGATGAAGAAGAATATTTAAGAAAAATCTTGAAAATATTTTTTAAAACTAAAAATACCAGATTGTGGACCTTTTTTTGATGGAAAAATAATTGAGATCAAAAATTGAGAAAAAAATATTTTCACGATCATCTAAACAAACTTTTTGGAGGATCAATCCACAAAATGTAGCAAAATGATGGAAACAATGGAATAACATTTATGCCATAATTTTATATAAAACTAAATTTGATCAAAGAATATACAATCCAGATGCCATAATGTTGTTGCAGTTGAGTTGCATATATTCCACATTACCAATTTAGGCCGACCTTTACACATTTGGTGTCATGTATGTAATTTAGAGATCGCTATGTTATCTCAATGATGTAAATTTTCCAAATTCCACCCACTTTGAATGGAAAATGGCTCAAGTCACTAAATGTTACAACTCTAGCATTAACACTACGGTATTGACATTATGCCATTTTAAAAGTACATTGTCATTCTGTGCATTTTCAGATGGGCACAAGTAAAAATATATCACTCACATCAAAATCTGGATCAAGGATGTCAACAGGGGCCATAACCATGGAGGTGCTATCCAGTAGAGTTTTTCTTCGAAACGATTTTGAACCTTTGCTGTATCCGAGCAAGGCTTCAGGGATGTGGCCCTCGTACATCCGAGTGTTGTCGTGAGGTTCAAACAAAGTCAATTGCTTCTTTCCGCGAATCTGAAAAGTAAATCATTTAAATGTCATAAATTAATATTTATAAAAGGGTTTATGATTACTAATTATTAATATATTGATTAAATGTCACCATTGTTGACACATGTAACAAATAGCAATGAAGTTGATCTCATAAATGTAAATAATTTATATATCACTATATCTATTGGAATAAATGCTTGCTGGTCCTTTTTCTATACCAGTTACAGTCATTGGAATATAATCATCATTACTTCGTATTCCAACTATTAACCTTGTCCTTGTGATCACACGTGCAACGCTAAACTAATTATTGATAATTTTGTTTCCTCAAATTTTCCAAAGCTTTTTAAATCAAGTCACCCTGGGCACTCCTTGTACAAAATGTTAAACATTTATGTTCAACGGATCATTCCCCTTAGCAGGGTTATTGCACATATTTAAAAATTGTAACATCCTAGTTTCTTCAACTTCTGTAATCGTGAAAAGTTCCGACAGGGAGGGGCACTATTTTGCTGACCATCCCACTATAAATGGAGCACAACTTAGGTGAATATACCCGTGGTTCAGACATGCAGAAGTCAAACTTTTGTCCCCATTTCACTATCCTTTGGCTCGGAGCGTATAGGCCTATACAAATGTTGGCCATTCAAATGGGATTAGATGTAAAATGGTATCATTTTCATCTGTTTGGCTTTATAATGCAACGTGCCATCTTCTAAAAGAAATGTTGATGAACATGCAAGTTGGACCAATTGAAACATATATAATTTTTTTTTTACTTTTGCACTTCTTAATGACATCCCTAATTATACGTTTGAAAGTAACTCTGTCACACCTCCTTCCCCCACCCAGGGGTAGTTCTAATGTGGAGTCATTCTCTGTCAAATCACCCCCAAAAATGGAAATCTAAACCCGACCGACTCCAAATTTACTCAATTTTTTTTACGGGGTAATTTAGGCTGAAAAAATGAAATTCCAAATATGAGCTCGATCGGACAAACGTTTTTCGCGTTATGACACACCCTTTTTTATGATTTCGTAGTGTCCAATATTCAAATGACCGTATCTCGGTAAAAGATGGGTCAATTTTGTTGATATAGGGGTCATTAGAAAGGTAACTGAATAAGCAATCCAAATATGTCACTTTTTTTAATGTAGGGGTAACATAAAGTTTGGTGACCTTTTGAAATGACTTTTGACCTTGAATTTGACCTAGTGGCTTTGGAAGCAATGAAGCTCAGCAACTTGGAGATCCGGAGTTCGAATCCCAGGTCGGGCTTAGTAGTTGTTTTTTTATCCGAGAGCAATCACTGTTTTCCCATGCGAACGGCTTTCAAATCGAAAAGATTCTAAATTTGTTTTCAAATTTTAAGAATTGTCTGCCACTCGACGTGAAGTTGTAATTTACACGTATTATACGTATTACACTTCGGTGGTCGCTTATCATTGTAAAATAAAGTTCCTTTCCAGGCCGATATTAAAATAATATACCTCACCCACCCACCAAAATAATATATTTTTTGTCACGATAGAACAGGTTCTGTACGGTAGGACTACTGACTGTATGTGGTACCTGTTACAGTAGGCCCTACTGAGCTGCATTACTAATTTACAAGTGCCACAGAAATGCATGCCAATACCTACAGTGTATGGCATGCCACATATATGGCACTTGGCCATGTACAGGGTACAGTGTCAGACTTGCCAATGAACACGCATTCGGCGTGTGACACACACATTTCAGCCTCCTCACACGCTCACACGCTATCCACCATTAATCACACGCATAATTGCCTCAACGTAAATTAATTTTAAAAAAGGTAAAATCCAGGCCAATATTACCCCTTCTCCGACGAAATTTGATAAAATGATATGTAAATACGTCAATTCAAATGACAACACTGTACACGTGTACACAAGTTTTATAAAAAAAATATGAAATACATAATGGAAACTGTCCCAAATTATGTAAATTTGTGAATACAAAGTTGACTTTAAATTGGGCAAAACGTTGCACCAGATTGCATCTAAGG
>JAODAI010327710.1:0-15510 GCA_027575025.1 Scotoplanes globosa | reverse complement strand
GTCATAATTAATTTGTTTTGGGCTGTCGCATGAATAAACATGGATTTCAATAGTTTTCATCACTCTCATTTCATGTACTTTGGTTCAGACATTGATAAATGTCACACTGTAGCGGTACACCAAATGTTACAGTGTGACATAAAAATTGAGTTATCGATAACAATAAGATTTTATCAAATGAAGAAAAATGTCATACATGGTATTCATTATTAATGCTTTGACTATACATTAAATATAAATTTTATTTTATAATAAAGTTTCTAGAGTGCAATATACCATACTACTGTTTTATGTCACATAATTTTCAGGTAAATAGTGATTTCACATAAGTATTTTTTCAGAATAATAGGGGTTAAAATTTGAAAAAATATTTTTCAACTGGTTCAAAATATTCTCCTTTGACAATTCAAGAACTTTAACTGAAAAAATATTTGTTTTAATCTAACAAACGACACAATTTTGTATTAAAGTTACAGTAATTTGTACTGGTACCCACATTAAAATAATCACCCACATACCGGTGCGTCGCTATACAAACCACCTCGCAGGTACCCGTTTATACAACTGGGTAAAGTGAAGCAATCAAGATAAAGTGCGTTGCCATAGGACACACCCCAAGGTAACCAACAAATATATTCAAAATGCAGCAAAAAATCCTCTAGATATCGTAGTAATTAGTCCAAAATGTTGAGGATTGTAGACTGATTGAAGTCGTTTTTTCCAGTAAAAAATATTTGTGAAAATGTGGTCCACTGATTTTTGAAAATACTATGAATAAACTGATTACTAATGCACGTGCTCCTTTACATATGAAAAGAGTCCTTGGTGAGTAGAGGTTGCTGCTGTACAAATTGTTTTATTGATAGGTCTAAAACCAATAGTAAGTAATATACCTCTACTCTTATGTGTAATTTTAAGATTTAGGTTTTGAAGTATGCCGCATTGTGTCCAGAAAACCAATTATGGCATAATACTGTTGCTTTCGAGCAATCATTACTGACTTTTAAAATATGCCCTCCACCTCAAAAAATGACAACGTTGCCCCAATAAGGGTCAAGGTCCCACCAGCACTTGGTATACATACTTTGTAGCCCTGAGCTCTGAATTCTCCATCAGAATGTTCTCAACTTCTTTTCCCATGCCTGAAAAATAGAATAATAGAATAGACAATAGAATAATAAAGCAGCTGAACAAATGATAGAACACAGTTTGATGTTCAAAACGACTTGATATTATTATTTTTAACACATAGATCTCCCAATATACAAAATGGACATGGCCGTCCAGTCACGTGGTGGCTACGTTTGTGTGATAGCAACAAATTTCACACGCACACATGAAGCCATGGACGCTACGTGATGATCGGGCGATGGATATTGTATCTTAGTCACGAATGGAGGTTGGTAAAAGAGGTAGGGGGAAACCTCTGAGATGGAAGGACCGTGTTGAGAGACATCTTAGGAGGGCTGGTGGTGATGGTGATTTGGCTACGGATAGAGGGAGGTGGAGGGCTTTGGCCAATGATGCGGCTGTCAGTTTGTATTTTTTCCTCACCCCCTTTTTAGGGAGCGCCACGCTACAAGAACATAAACAACGGGGATATCAATGTTGTTTACCGGGAAAACTTTTACAACCCAATTCAGATCATGTGATCTGATAAGCGAATTTTGCTTAGTAGTATTTTATTACAACAGGCTATTTGATAGATGATGGCAATAATTTATTTTGAGAATATATATTTGTGGAGTTACTTGCATGACCTTTAAGATAAGTATACTTTATTTTAATTGTGATATTACATACTAAGGCACAAGTTTCAAGTACATCTATTGTATTTATCTATTGTTATCTATTGTAGTGAATGGAAATATGTTGAAAAGTTCCAACAAAATTATTTTAAAACAACTAAAATCCTGATATCGTTCAATATACATTTTACAACTTCTCTAGGTTAACTGTTACAGTTTCAGAGTAAATGGAATATGGTGCAAGATACTGTACAACATTGTACCCTCGAGTCGGTGAGCTCTGCCCCGGGAATTTGTTGCAACTTTTATTACATTATTTGTTAATTGTGTTCTGAAAATGGTTTTATCCTAACAAAGATGGGTTGCTCAGTTGTCTAGGTTAAATAATCTTATAACTAGCCTACTGCTTTTAGACACAGGAACAGTGTACCAATAACAGTACATCATACATGTAATAAAGACTAAATAAATGAAGGACTACAAAATCCTAAAATTTGAAAAATCCTAAAAAATATCTTAAATAAAAAAAATGACTGATCCCTGGACCGCGAAGTAAGTGCCTTATAATATCATGATATTTGTAATGCGGCATATTTTCAAGGTTTCACGGTTTTGAGACACAGAAGGACATGTTTTCCTCTACAGCATCTGTGCAACAATGGAAATATAGGAGAGTAACTCCATTTAAAGTAATTGCTGGATTGTCGTCAAATATTAGAGTGAAAAGTTAAGTTGTAGATTTTTTTACGCAATACAGCACCTTACACAAGTAACAAAAGCTATAAATTGACAAGGAGATGATCACTATAAAAATGTTCCAAGTTTTTTACATTCACAGATGATATAGTTCTACGGAAAAAATCTTCAAAACGGCTAATTTTTAATTCGTTAGTTGGGTCAAACGGCTGAAAGAGGGTTCCCTGACACTGTGTACACATTCAATAAGAAACAGATTTGTATGGGACTTGTGTCAAAGTGAATATTACTTAGGTATACAGTGATGCTGTGGACATCACTATTTTTTTAGCCTTCAGGATCCGATTACAGAATCAGAGTCTAGCAAACATATCCCGCTATCCTCAAGTTCCCACCCCATTCCACCCCATGTGGAGTGAAAAGTCCCATTCACTCCACGTGGAGTGAAAGGTCCCTCTCCTTATTATTTGTTATATATTCAGTCGAGTTTGGTCCCAATTTTTTTGAGTACGCCCAAAGTTATTTGTATATTACTGTAAATTTGTATTAATTATTATCATATCGAAGAAGACCTCCCGGAGAGGTCGAAATATATAACCACCAAGATCAATGAATCATTAAATTGTGCAATACGTGTACGTTTTCTACTTGTATTACGGTTATGCAGGGCTCAAAATAAGAATCAAAAGGGGCAAGGCCAAAATGACCAGATTATTAGGGCAGACAGTTGTAACCTCGTAGCACAGAGAGTCAATGCAAAATTTGGCCTTCGGTGTACAATTATTTTGGAGCGCATCAAGGCCATGACTTTCAGTGCCTCCGGTTATTTCGAGCCCTGGTTATGCACTTGTCAATTATAATCCGGCACAGCGGGAGAGTTTGTTGCTGTTTCTGTAGCCGGGGATGTCCACATTATTGTGTCCCCGCAATACCGGGGACGTTACACCAGTTTAAACAGGGATGTTCGCAGTGAAATTTGGGTCGGGAGTGTAACCCCGGGACTTGCACCAAAGGTCACAGCAATATAGCGGGATTTGTTTCTGGATTTATCGGTGACTTTGGATTTTTGGGCGCCGCTAACGGCGATGTTCGGCCATGCCGGGACCTTTAACGAATGTAGCGTGGAAAGAAACACATATGCTACAATTGTGAAAATAACATCCTCGTTAGTCTCCGCTATGCCCAGGTAGGGTGTGTGGGGGGGGGGGGGCTTGATTACAATTGACAAGTGCATTACCAGCTGTGTATGTTGCTGTACTCTTATACTGTATTATTTGCCCATTAAATTTCCCCTGCGTATACATGGAATTTACAATTTTCCTTATATAACACAATCACAAGACAGTCCAATTAAAGTACAAACATTTAGCCAAGACAACAACAATACCAAGCATCAACGGCAATTTCTTAATATGAAATAATAATTAAATACAAAAGGCAAGGCTAAATATTTACATAGATAGACTACTATACACACAGTATCATTTGGGATGTGAGACTATTGAACAACATTTACGAATATATACATATATGTTAGTACAATAAATAAACATTTTAAGAACAATAGCAGTTACTTCAAATGCTGTTTAAAATCAATCACAAGCATTTCATCAGAAAATATTTACATCCAAGTATTCCTGCAGGGAAATACCCAATTATTGAAACATGATATTAAATTCCTAATTAATTAATACTTGTCTGTATTTGTAATAATTTGGTTAAATATGCGCATTATATAAAGTATGCGCATTATATAAAGTATGCGCATTATATAGAGTATGCGTGTTATATTATTGTAATTATTGATAATATTCCTTGATTCATTTTTGTTTACAAGAGGACTATGCTGTTTAATGTTCATTATTACTATCACTTATGTGAAATATTATACCTACTGAATATACATGAGATAAATGCATATTCAACCCTGTTGAATGAATACAATGACATTTTAAATACTCCTCACTTGAAGGAGATTCTCTATAATTGAATATTCAAGTCTCCATGATAAATAAGTGACACACCACGGAAAAACGGGTATTATGACGGCAATTTTTATTTAGAAATAAATGCATATCAAATTTATGTCATTTTGGTCAAAATATAATTTTTCATATAACCCTTTTCAACTTGTTTACTTCCCAATTTGTTGATTATCATGAATCAGGTTTCATTTTTTAAATATCTAAAAACTGGGGGCGCTGTTCATAATATCATATTAATGTGCATAAATCTGTCTGCATTCATTTTTCATCCATACTTCCATAATATACATTGTTATTGAAGTTGAAAATGCAGGACCATTATAATTACAATAATCATTTAAGAATCTAAAACCATTGGACAACATTATTGACTATAACTTTGTACCATAAACTTTTAACACGTGATTTCTGGTCATTGTCATTGAAATTTTACCTGAAAATGGACACTTTCGCTTCCAATTTTAAGCACCTGCCAAATATCATAATTTTATGATTGTGGTATCTAAATAAAGCGAGCAAACCCGAATCCCTCTTTAATATTCCATTCAAATCACAATATTATCAGTGGCTGACATAACGACTGAATTGCCATGGTGTGTCACATATACTTGAGGATTGAGCTGCATGCAAACTATTAAATAGTCAACATTATATCGGCTATACATTAACAAATATTACTCTTTGATATATGCAAATTTTACATGCTGAGTACACACTGAATATGCATGATCATTGAGCTACATGCACAAAAATAAATTCTGCAAAATATACAAATTATAACTGTAGACCTACTACATTGATGAATTTCACTGTTTAATATGCAAATTGTTAATTCTGAATATGCGAACATTGTCCTATTGATTATCCACAATTATAATACATTCACAATTATCGCTACTGAATATTCATGATCTATGCATGCAACAATGGAGTGAGAGAGCAATATATATACGACAACTTTGTTAACTGTCGGATGTACAACAAAGGCGCAACAGCCACACGTACACTGGTGTGCAGCTAAACATTGAGTGACATCTTAACATAGAAGTTAACATGTGCCATTTATTGGAAAGCAAATAATATTGTCACTGTTGCATATGCAACTTGGTCATGCTCTCAATATTCATGAGTTATTTCATACACAATTACACGTTATCCTGTTGAACAACCATAATTATAATGCATTCACGACTATCATTGACGAATATTCATGATCTATTGACACATGCGACGAAAGAGAGCTTCGGAACAATATAACAACGTTGTTTACTGTCGGAGGTAACAGAGGCGTTACGGCTGCATATACACTGGGTGTGCAAGTAAACATCGAGGACATCTTACCATAGAAGTTATCGGGTGTCATGTCTTTGGAAAGCAAAGAAAATTGCAGATTAGCAGGGAAAATGGAAAGCAAAAGAAATTAGTTTGGAATAATTGTTTAATAGTAATCTGCTGAAAGTAAAATACACAAAAAATAGATGTAAGTAAAAGCTTGGACTAAAACTGCTCTAAAGTATCAACTTAAATGTCATGTTGAGAGTAAACAATAAATAATTTATAGTACATTTTAATATCAGTATCAGATTCATGCATAGCCTTTGTTTGTTGCTATAGAGCTACGTTTGCACTAGGATGGATAATTCCTGGAACTACTATGGAGGTATAGGTCCATATATTTGGATATTAATTAACTATGGAGTACGGACTCCACGCGCAACCTCACTTGACCGTTTACGCGCAGATGATGAAGATAAATCTACACGCGCATAGTTGAAAATGATAAATCAATCACTGTGCCGATTAGAAGATTGTCAATTCTGGAAAAAAATAGTGTTAGTATGTATACAAATGCGTGCATACGTAGCATGGTAGCGTTCAGGCCTAGTCTAAATAGCCTAACGTACACGTACGTATGGCTTACCAGAGTTGAAAATGGTTCTAATCGGTCTAGTGCGTCGACGCAAGTACGCACTCTAATTAATTAATATCCAGCTCTATGGGTAGGTCCCCATTGTGGAAAAATGTCCTCCTTTATTGGAGTGAGAGTGAAAGTTGACTTTGCCTATACTTTATTATTGGGCTGTATTATGCATTGCTGTACCATTTGCACGCTAAACACATTTAAACTTATTTCTTTATCGGAATCCAGATTATTGTAGAAAAATCTCACATTTAAAAAAACACAATTTTTTTCGTACAAATTTTCATTCCCAGAATATGTGAATCCGGGAGGGAATTGCCCACGTTATAGCAGTCTAGCACTAACGTTGCTAAAGAGGCATCCAATTTTCAAGAGGTAAGACAACGCTGTAAGTGAAGCATCAATGTACGGCAGACAAGAAGTACTATTGTAACATACCTAGTCTTCTAGGTCGCTGGAAATGGCCATTCCCCCAAAAATATTGGGTCCCAAAGATGCATATCCCTTATTTTTATACAAACTAATCCCAGGCTATGGGCAGTGTCTAGAGTCCAGGAGGAGAGATATTGCCCTCACACTATGGACAATTTTGGTAACAACGCCTTTCAAATTTAAATTATATGTTGAAGAATTGAAGTCATGAAAACAAATGGGACTAAATTTATGGTTGGGTGGTGACGTCACACTGTTGCAAATAGTTTATAAGATTTCAACATAAAGTATGTAGTATGATATTTATATTTTTGTATTTTGTTTTCCCTGTTTTTCTTCTCTATATTTTTCCTGCAGTTACTAAGACCAGACTGAAAAGGAGTCATATATTGCTGGACTACAACATCACAACTATACTAAGTCTTGTTATTTTTCTATAATCCCTATAGAAGAAAATTTCATTATTTTTTTTATAAATAAAGTCAAGTTTGTTGAAGGGACGTGTTTGAAATTGGAATTCACTAATATACTAAAGATTTTTGTGGTAAACCAAAGTGACCACTGGACTGCTGCTCTTTATAACATTGGATTAGGCCCGAAGAGTTATTTTGTGGCTCTGGGCTACCAAAGTATCACTAATTTTGAACCCAGCTGTAGGCCCACTAGTGTGAACTATGCTGCTGTATTACATTGGATTAGTCCGAAGAGTTATTTTGTAGAGCTCTCTGGGCTACCAAACTATCACTAATTTTGAACCCAGCTGTAGGCCTACTAGTGTGAAATATGATGCTGTATTACATTGGATTAGTCCGAAGAGTTATTTTGTAGAGCTCTCCGGGCTATCAAACTATCATTAATTTTGAACCCAGCTGTAGGCCTACTAGTGTGAAATATGCTGCTGTATTACTTTGGATTAGTCCGAAGAGTTATTTTGTAGCTCCGGGCTACAAAACTATCACTAATTTTGAACCCAGCTGTAGTATGAAATATGCTTCTGTATAATATTGGATTAGTCCGAAGAGCTATTTTGTAGCTCCGGGCTACCAAACTCTATCACTACTTTGAACCCAGCTGTAGGCCTACTTGTGCTAAATATGCTGCTGTATAGCATTGGATTAGCTCAAAGAGTTATTTTGTAGCATCGGGCTACAAAACTATCACTAATTTTGAACCCAGCTGTAGGCCTACTAGTGCTAAATATGACCTCATATCTTGGAAGTATATTAGATTATGTCCGTATGAAGTTTATAATTGGTTGGAAAAATTGGAATACAAGCAGTGACTTTTCGCAATTATATACACAATGTAATTATAATATGTTATAGAATGTACGAAATCAGTTTGAAACTGGACTCTGCATGAAAATATTAGTAATTAGTAGATTTATTGCGGTGTTATACATTGAGTAAGTTATATACATTGCAACAATTGATGGGTTAATACAGTAAGCAAACAAACACTTGGTGTATATAAATACATGCTTGCATAAGTAGAGCGAGTGGAACTTGAGAAATAGGATTGATCGATTAAAGTGTCTCCCGACCCTTTCAAGAAGTAGGGCTATATGTCATACAAGCACAGGTATGCTTTGATGCACAATTGATTGGATTGATTAGGTTTCCTAGCCCCCTTTCAACGACAATATGAACTGAGCCACCCGAATCATATGATTTACCAGTTAGCGCACTGGAATATAATAATAGTCATCACCCCGTATTCAAACTCCAGATCTTTTTATTCTTAGAACGCCACTTTTTTTTAAATGTCTTTATCAAGACTATGTATGGTCCTTACAACTAAAGTACAGATATAGCCTGATAAATGGTATGGTGTTATTTTTGGTGGAGGTAAAAGGTCATTGTTTGACCTCAAATGACCTTTGACCTCCATCAAACATTACACAAGTCTTGTATACATTGCGGTCAACCTCCATACCAAGTTTGAACATTATCGGACTTTAAATTTCCGAGAAAACATATTTACAAGCCATTTATCCGGCCATATCTGTACTTTAGTTGTAAGGACCATACATCACAATAGACGTTTTTTAAAAAAAAGTGGCGTTCTAAACTTGAAAACATCAAACATCAATATATTGAGACCGGAATGGCCGATTTGACTCTTGTTTTAAGCATTTTGTAGATAATTTTCTGCTCTAAAATATCAACTAACATTACTTACAAGGTGTATGTGCCCTTTAACGGAAAATAATGACCCTTCTTTAATAGCAGAGCTACATAGAGCCACTAAAATCTCTATACCAGATTAACTGATAGCTGGTATTTGTCAACAATGATGCGAATTGAGACACACAAAGCCTTTGAGAGAGTCACAGGAACACCCCATATTTGAACCTCTGACTGTGTGATGAACCTATATCCACCAAGCTATCAAACCAGTCAAAAGTCAGACCTAGTGCCACCGTAATATAGTATTCATGATTTTGGTTTTGAACCAACAATCTTATGATTATCAGTTTTGACACTCCACCAATAACCAGTCAGATGTGATAGGGATATATATCTGGCCTTGTTATCAAGCAGTAGGCCCTATCACAGGCGGTGTAAATGGTGACAGGACACGTCAACGCCACTTTAATTTTAGTAGTGTGAGGTGGTGGTTAATGTGTGTCACAAATCAAACACAAATCTCGTACAATCACGACGACGCCACTACGAACAGACGACACAGCAAAGACACAAATTACCGGAAGTTAAAAGGATTAATAACATGAGGAGTAAAGATTAGAGCATGCACAGGGATCAAGGTGACGTATACTATTACCAGTCAATGATTTGTAGTGCCCTTCGAACGACTCGAACGTGTATTCATTGTAATCTGAACGGGGAGGAGCCATTTAGCAGACAAAATAGAACAAACACAGGGATGTATATATATTGGTAGGCATGCATGTGGTGTGGGCTGGAGGACAACGGAAGGAATCGAGGTGGAGGGCAAGCAGTTGGGAATGGGAAAATGGTTGAATGTTAATTTGACAATTATACCAATACAAATCATCTGCGTACAACAACTGAAATTGATACTGGTATTTTCTGGCTTTTTCCAACTACTAAAGATCAAAATAATGAAGTTGTCGCGGGCTTAGACGGTGCCTTACTGAGGCAAGGGCTCTGCATAGGCGGCGTAACCGTTTGTGACCGGATTCCCGTCCTGACGTCAACCTATGGTCCTCGATGGACCACGGTGACTACAGATACATGCCAAGATAACCCTACAGCAGCGCTGGGATTCGGACCCTCGGTCTCACAATCACGAGTTTGGTGCCCTAACCACTGAGCCATATTTAATTGATAGTATAACAGTTTTGTACAATAGGCCTACATCCAAAGGCACTGTACAGTATCCCTGATCAGATATCAGGTACGCAATTCCGCATTGGGTGGAGAGAAACAATATAAACAATGCAGTAAGCCATAGAGTATATATAACATTGTTTGCCACTAGGCTCAAATATTTTAGAGGGAATTCCCACTTTGACCCTTCCAAAGAGGACTTTTCCCTTTTCGGAAAAACAAAAAGAGGGATTGCCAATGTTGGCACTTTGAGATCCACAATGTGTGTTCTTCTTGAGACTATGGCCTACAAGCTATAAACAAGGAAAAGGGAAAATGGTTAGATCGATTTTCCCTCCCCCACATTCCCCCGAATATGAGCGAATCCAAATCCGAATATGAATCCTCTATCACGCATCTAGGCCAGCACTAGAGTATAAAGTGTCTTTCTCAAGAACACAACCGAACACGCTACCATGGACCGTGAAACTGTCCGATTAATAAATAATCGGCCAGGAAGGCTTATTTAATGCTATGACTCTATTGCAGCGACCACTGAAGTGGCAGACCCTAAAGTCTTTAAAATTACAACTTCACGTCGGATGGTGATCCAACTAATAAATTTGCAGTCAAATCTTGATTTTAATAATATTAATAAAAAACTCACAACTAGGCTAGCCCAGACTATTGCTTGCCAGTATCTTCCATTTGGTTTTGGGGGGCGAGGGAGGTAATGCTATATCAATTTATTTTTATATTGGCCATGCAAGTAATAGCTGTACAACTAGACGCATATATTTGATCAGTAACTATAATTGAGAGGTACAATACAATAATAAGGTTCTATAATGTTCCAGTAAATAACACATGACCATGACATGCAACGATTAAAAAACATACAAGTACGGGTATAAGAGCAGGACTTCCGAAATGTTGAATTCAATTTGTTCCAGGAATTATGTTGGAACGAAGCTAATATAAATAAATACACAAATCATTCAGATTAACAAGGAATGCAAAATGCAAGTTTTACACAGCCAAGAATTAACTATGAAAAACAATGCAATTATTAATTTCAGATAAATATTAAAAAGAAGCTTAACCAATTAAAAAATATATGAGAAATTGGTGATACAACCGAAGCTTAAAAAATTAAATTATTTTAACTCAGTTTAGAGGTTAAGTTCCCAATGACACCTGGCGCATAGGTTCTGTTTTCCTGGATTTTTGTTACAATTAAAAATACCACTGTGACTAGTACTTTCCGTGAATATAGCGGGAAGATAAACACATACTGCATTTTTTTGTAAATAACAACGCAACTATTGTTAAGGATATACCGGAAGGGAGAGGATGTACAGTAATGAAGACAAGTGTGTTGATGTTTATTTTACACAGTATTCTTCATGTGCACTACTCATATTACACTGTTACACATGTCTATAAACAATTACATCGTGATTAATGTAAGAGGTGTGTCAATTGATGATACCTTGTTCAAATGAAAAAATCTATATATTGCCAGTACTTGCTTTGCATTAATGAATTATTACATAATTGATAATATTATTATTATTATATTTGATCCAAGTTGGATCTGGACCCTTCAAAGGAAACAAAATCCCTATTACCCGAAGGTCGACGACAAATAAACAATACAATAAAAGTTTTACGCAATAATCCAAGGTTTAAGGTTGTTAATCATACTAAAAGTTTATATCATGATCAAAGTGACATGGCGGCAATCCAACACCATGAGGTCAAAATTAAGAAAATTATAATCATATGTGAACTTTAATTAATATTTGGTTACTTGAAGCCTGTATATCAATCAACCTTGCATAAACGATTCACATAGTCATAGTAAAGAATATATAAACGCAATTACAACACAGTTATTGATATTTATCTGGGAGAGATCATAGATTTAACAAGTTTTAACAGGATGTAACAACACACAAGACAATCATCAAAATACCCACCAGAAAACTCAGACGGATCCACTGTCAATGGTTAGTGGGCAAAGGAACAATGAAATTAATATATATTCATAAATGTCTTACTTTATAGTATAATTGTGAGGTGAATCGTCAACACATTTTTTCGCCAAGTTCGAAAGCCACTCCAGACAAGATTAAACTAAAAACTATATTTAGACTAATATGATACGATACAGATAGTGATCAATCTCCGGCAAGTCGGGGTAAAAAACACCCCCCTACCAGCCATGAGAGATGAAATAAAATAATCTTATATAGTGTATATTATAACTATCTAGTTGATTGTGACGTGCTTTGTAGATTTTCATCTCCTTTTTGTCTAGTCTCCGGATCTTAGACCCCAAAGTTCAAAATACTGACAAAATTGAAATTCTGGGCACTGTCACTAAATATATCAAACATGATGATGGTAAGCTAATTTTTATTTGTTTATCATATCAATACTAAAGTTATTGCCATGAAAAATATCAGACATGATGGTAAGCTAATTTATTGTATCATAGCAATAGGTCTAACTACACAAATCAATACTAAAATTACCACACCTATATCCAGATTTCTCAAAACGACATGTTTTTACCCGACAACAAGTGTGTCCTTTGGGGTAAAAAAAAAGGTTTTATTTAGCTGGAGGTGATTTTTTTACCCGAAGATTATGAATTATCCACATTAATGACAAGATAGAAGCATAAATTTTGGTTTTAATGTATAAAATATATATTTAACAGTATTGCAGCTTAAATGTATTACTACAACACTATGTTAGCCTAACATAGTAGCCTAACCCATAGGCTTATAGCATGAACACAGTTAAGCCTAATATTATATTTAGCCTACCACACTATTAGTCCTATATATACATATATAGGTCACAGTAAAGTAAATATAGAAAACATTTTAAAATATTTTTTATGAATTTTTATTATAAATTGCTGTGCTAAAATATGTTTTTTACCCAACATGATTTTTTAATACTGGAAATGGAAAATCTTGGGGTAAAAAACAAGAATCTTTTTTTCAAAGAAACATGTATAAACGACTCATTTGTAATCTTGCTGTTTAGATACTTTTTCCTAGTCGAGGAACACTGCTGGATAGACCACGCACGGTCCAATCGTGTACGCTGAACATCAAGCGCGACGGTAATATGTACAATTTTTAAAGAATGGCCCGACTGTTAGTGGTTCAAATCTACGGGGACGTGGAACCACCATTCAGTATCCCAGCTTGCAGGCAGATGATCGTTGTGCCATGCTAGCCGGTAAAAAGGATCAGGGCCACTGCTTACCGCATCGGTCAACTGCCCTCTGGTCAACTACCACTCCGGACAAGTCCCCCAAGACAACCTCACCTGCACACTAATGCACTTGTCAATTGTTATCCACCCTGGCATAGCGTGAACTGTAACCAGATCTACCGTTGTGCCATGCTAGCTGGTAAAAAGGATCAGGGTCAGTGCTTACCGTGTCCGTCAACTGCACTCTGGTCAACTACCAATCCGGACAAGTACCCCCGAGACAACCTCACCCGCACACTAATGCACTTGTCAACTGTAATCCACCCGGCATAGTGTGAACGGTAACCAGGACTTTAGCGGGATGAACACATTTTGTGTCTCCGCTATGCAGGGGATGTAACACCAGTTTTATATACGAGGATGTGTGCAGTGAAATTTGGGAAGGGATTGTGACCCAGGGACTTAATCGCACCAAATGTAACAGCAATATAGCAGGGATTTAGCGGTTACTTTAATTTGGATGGGATTTAGGGGGGATGTTCAATAAAATAACGACCTTCCCTGCCTGGACTTTTCACGACTCTAGCCACAGGGAAGATACACACATGTTACAATTGTGAAAATAGCATCCCCGACACAGTCTATGCTTATACCGGGTAGGGTGGGGCCCGGACTACAATTGACAAAGTGCATAAACCTTAGGGTTGTACTAGGATTAGGCTATGCTTGGGTTGTCCAGGTGATAATTATCCAGGGGAAGTTGTCCGGGGGAACTTGCCCTAGCACCGTACTTACTACTCTGTTTTTGTTCATGCAGGATAACTACTGTGTTCATGTAGTATAACAATACATGAACATTTCTCTTAACCTTCCACTTCAAAGCTGCATTATATCCTTCATTATATCTGGCACTTTCTCTTTATTCTAATCTACCTGATCAAGTAAATAATACCAGTATCGTGGATTCATTCAGTTTACCTGTGATGTTGAAACTGTCGTCCAACTCCGCTGCAAGTGCGGGATCCATTTCGTCAAAGATGGTGACCTGTTCAACGCTAAAAAAATAAATATGCGGATATTGTGATTATGATAATAAATGAATCAATAGCATTTATACAGCGCCACAAATTTAGCATTTGTATCTTGAGACACTGTACAGCCGTTACCCCAGGTTACTCTTCTAACCCGCACACACATAGTTTACATGATCACAACCAGGGGTTAAGAACCTACCCTCACCCCTCACCCCCACCCCACTCCAAATTGGATTCCCCACCACTTCTTATATGGGGGGATTTTTCTTTGACAAAACAGGTTCTGTAGATGAATTTGTGATGCGTATTGGAATCTAAGCACAATGATTTCAGTTCATTTTGTAACGCAGCTTATGATATTGCAATGATTTATCCATTTTTTGTTGTTGTGGGGAATAGGAATGATTAATTTATTTTTTCAAAAAGGGGATAATCCCTTTCAGAAGGGGGTATAAATCTGTTTTACCACCCTTGGTTGAGACCATGCACACACATGGGCAAATTAGATTAATATAAAGAATTACTGAAGAGGAATTACCGAAGAGGTGGTGACCTCCGATAAACTCAAACCATAAGCCACATCCTTGATGATTACCGACACAAATCGTTGTCCATGCCTCCAAAATGTACGTACGTATGGCCAACGGCAAACATTTTCAAGTCAACCATTAAATTAAAACTCTTTTTTTCATTATCAGCTATGATAAATATATTTTTATAATTCTGGGAAGCGTGCTACATTTAACCCTCATCAACACGTGCATAACTAGCCACTGATGGCTATTATATTAGCCAGTTGTGAACTCTCCCAAATTTGCCAAGTTGTTGTCATCTTTTGGCGCCTGTCATCAAAACGATACATGCATCAGAATCTACACACATTTTTACACATATAGAGTCATTGAGCAGTGTATGCATAAATCTGAATTTTCATAGTAATATACCGACGAAAATTGAAATATAGAAATATCTTCAAGTGGGCATAATGTATAAAGTGGGCATAATGTATAAATTATGAATCCTCAATATATAGCATTTAGGAGTAGGCTGTCGTGTAGTGGTAAGCGCTACGCTCTTGCACCACTGCGGCTCGATTCCCGGTTGGACGTGCAGATGGGATGGCCATGTCTACAACTAGAGGTTTTACTCCGGGCACTCCGGTTT
>JAODAI010326600.1:0-15516 GCA_027575025.1 Scotoplanes globosa | reverse complement strand
TGTACAGCTCCCTGAAATAATTCTCCCACACTCTGATTACCTCAACTTTGCTGGTGACCAGCCTCCCATCCTGATCCGTAACCACTCTACCCCCTTAACATCTACCCCCTCTTCTTTCCTGTCACGTGCCATTTTAAAAATAAGCTTCCTGCCCCCCCATCATCATCCAGCTGCTTATAAATGCTATCTTCCATCTCTCTCCTTGCTTTTTCAACGGCCCTCCTAGCCGCCCTCTTCTTCTGCCCATACATGTGTCGTAATGCAAGCTTGGTCTTGAACCCAATCTGACGAGGTACCATGCACTATTCGGTCTCCCCGCTTTTAGACATATGCTCTAACCATTGCACCACGGACATAATGCTCTAACCATTGCACCACCCTAATAGATAAATAAGCGTAACTTTTAATTATCAGACAATTAATGTTTTTAGAACATGCTAGCTTGTACCCATTTTCCGTTTAATGTGACGGTTTATGTTATAGATCATTTTCTTGAACAATTATTTCAACGTAAAATGAGTTTCCATCTACAATAATCATAAATGTATTTATATACATAGCCAGTCCGGTTACAAATATCCAAGAAATGTGAAATTGATTTATGACAATATAAAGTTATTCGATTAAGAAATTAATTTAAATGTGTTGTATTATTTATTGATTAAGTTGCATATATCTATATTTTTTATTTATAACGGGGAAGCTATACACATGGTAACTTCGACACACGATCCTAAAAATAACAAATAGCTACATTCTTGCTGAGAACGTCTTTCAGAGGTAGCGACTATAAATATCTTCCACAAATATGTGGCGTATTCATTGGGTTGTTATATAAAAAGTATCCGCCAATAATTGGTCAAAGTTAAAAATAATAAGTTTAGCCAAACCTGAGTGATGACAAACGTTTCGTTTCAGTGTGAAGTGCATCCTCGCCGGACAGTATGAACATCCCTGGTATGAAGGACTCCAGATTATATCACCTATAGCTCGCCGGACAGTATGACAGACTCCAGATTATATCACCTATAGGCCTATAACTTGTTTATCTTTGTGGTGAAAACTCGTTAAATAAGATGCATGACATTACTCGGGAACGGTTCATTAAATTACGTCATACACGATTTCCAAAGGTCATTTGGCTTACTATTTGTGACATTGATTTGCACGTGCTAATGATAACCAATTATATTTTGGCTTGGTAAACAACCCTGAAACATAGGTCATACTGATAACTCTATTTTATATTAAACTCGGATGAGTGTACATCAATTATATAATGATCGTGCCAAAATCAATTCGTCGTCGCGGCTAATTAATTACAATCGCAGTTATATTGACATGGGGAGAGTTCCGTGTGTTTTCCGGGCATAGTCCACATTTAGTTGACATTATTTTTACCGGACATGTGAAATAGATCACTATTTTAATTAATTGATCAAATCCCGATTTTATAACACATTGGGGTTGAAAAGTTCATAACATCACACGGGTAGCATCAGTGTCACATGGGGTCATTTGTAGTACTATCATTCAACTTACCATTTGCATGACATACCACCTATAAACTATGACATTACAGTGATCTCCACAAAGTAGTGGTGCATGGACTGCAACTTTAATATAATAACTTTGACAGTCCATTGATCGAGGCACACTTTTCAAGAGGGAACATGTTTTATTTCATAGAGGGAACATGTTTTATTTCATAGGCGAAGTACCGACTTCATTTGATGCGCAGAATAACGGTCAAGCAATTTTTTAGTTGCAATTAACCCTACAAATTGTATACGTAACAACTATATACAGTTATGTAACTGCATTGGTAGCGAGTATACGTTACTCTGCGAACGTTGCATTATGTATCTTCTCAGTAATACATTTACGTAATTAGCTACGTAACTTTAGTTAAACTATTACCAACATGTTGTGTAAATAACACGTAACATGTTACGTAATATGATTGCGTCGTTTTCTAGAACAGTGAGGCAGTTATGTAAATAAATAACGTATTTTTTGAACTGAGCTGATACACAACCGAACGTCCACAGAGTTACCTTGCATGGTGTTACGTACGTTTACATAGCAGCTGGCATGAACGTGTTATGTAAAGTATTTGCAGGGAATGCACCCTTAGATCGCAAACGAAATTGATACTTTTGTGTCCTCATTTATACCCCCAATGTTTTCGTTTCGACTATCAGTTTACTTTAATTATATAGTATATAGGCATATACAAATAATAGCAATGCTGATATTCGACGACAAAACGTACGGTACACGGGGTTCCATCGTCTAGAAATATTTCACACAGTGCTATGGCGGAGCGATTAAGGTTGCTGGCTCAAGCTATGAAGCCCAGAAACCGGAAGATCCTGGGTTCAAATCCTGATTTGTGCTGAGTAGTATGAGTTTGTATCAGAGAGCAATTACGTTTTTTCCATGGAACGTCTTTCCCAAATTTAAAAATCCAAATTACGGAATAGGATTTGTCGACGGTGATCGTATATTGAGAAAGACAGACAAAATCATAATATTATAACACAAATTAATAGTATTATAGACATGACTATGCCCCTTTAATATATTCCAAGTAGTGGAACCAGTACTCCCCAACATGTTGTATGTTTGGTGGAAATAACAACGTCATATCCAATGCTTTTATGCAAATCTTTTCATTTTGACTTTACTTCTCAGGGGATTAATGTGTCAGTGATACGAAGAGCTCTTTCCTCAACTCATCCTTCTAAAAGCAAAGTAGTATGAGCATGATCCATTATATTATTATAGGTTTAGAGTATTTGCACACCCCTAAAGGGACAACAAATCAACGATCAACGAACACACAATACAATGACCACGTTGTAAATTGGTTGATCTTAATTGACAAGAGTAAGGTATACTCTCGCATTCAGTTGTACTTCCGGGAAGGTATATACATTACATGCATTAGGAAGAACGTTAGCATTCCCCGTGGAGAAGGCACTTGTCGTTGATCTTGTCCATAAAAATATGACAATAATCGGAAAAAACGGCTGTCGAATATATATTACACAATACATTATTGCATTACTACATGTCAAGGTTATGGGAAGTATAACTTTAGTCCTCCAACGTTTACCAACTATAATTACACGTTGTATATATGCATCATTAGGCGTATTATTGTAAAGCATACGCATTGGTATATACCATCTAATTACAACATTATAATTATATAGACTTGACCGGAGAAGGTCACATCACCTTCAGAGCTGAGTCAATAGTGACGACATTATTATTAAATGACACACGCGTAAACTCCAGTCTAGCGGATCGAGAACCCAATGTTGCGTACAACATTAATGGTGTTTATAGGCACATTATAGTAAATTGTGATATATTGGACGTTGTAATTATGAGTCAATGATATATATAGTGTTAGTTTAACCATGTCGAAACCATTCTGTCATGTTAGGCATTCAGAATCTAACCCTAACATGTTATCCCACAGAAGCATAAACTCCTTAACCCAACCCTTGTTTATAACATCAGCATAACATGGAGAATATAAAGCGCTTTCACAGTTAAAAAAATACTAATTTTATATGCCCCTGTGTTAACGCTAACCCTAACACTAACCCTAACCCATATGCCCCTGTGTTAAACAATCCATTCGACATGGGCGTATATATTTATGGACCACATCGATGTATGTTTCAGGATGGATATGTATATTAAACGTGAATGACATTCTCAGATGTATATTTTATATTGTGTGTTTCTAAACCCTTACCATACTATAGGTGACAATTGTCACCCAAAGATGGCGCAGCCCGCATCATCTTGACATAACACTGCATCAATCAATACCGGACTGTATAATTGGTTGAAAAGTGTTGGTAGTGTGGGAAGTATTTTTGGTCATTATCAAGGTCAAATAATAGATTCAAAGGTCATTTAATTTTATCCACCTTATATCTTAGTTCTGATTGCATATTCTGAAAGTTGATTGCACTAGCATTAATTTGATACCCCTCACATCAACATGGGACCTAAACTTTTTGAGTTATGGGCCTTGAAAAATTGTCGGTCGGGACCATTTGGGGCCAATTTCAGCCATTTTAAACGGGCCATAACCGAATGTCCGATTTCGATAAAATTCAGGATTTTTCATTTCTCCATACAACAAACATGGTCACCAAATTGCATCAAAATCTGAGACATAGGAGTGTTAATTTTATTATTTTTGGGGTGATTTGAGATTGAATGACCCCACAATAGAGTTGAACGTTCCTATATCTTAAAAAGTATATACCTAGTAACATGCATTGTAGTACCATTGTAAAGCTTAATTCTGGTTCTTTCAAATAATATGTGACACGCCATGACAATTCAGTTATTAAGTCGGCCATGGATAAAACTGTGATTGCAATGTAATATGTTAAGAGGGGTTCGTTATTTTGATACCCAAATCATAAAGTTATGATATTTGAAAGTTGCCCAAAATTGCAAATGGAAATGTCTATTTTTAGGCAAAAAATAAACGACAATGAGCCAAAATCGTATGTTAAAGTTAATGCTTCAAAGTTACATTTGATAATGTTGTTCAATGGTTTTAAGTTGTTAAATAATATTTATCATGATGTGGTCATGTCTTTTCAAATTCATTAACAATTTGTACTATCAAATTAATAATGATAAAAAATTAAACTTTTTCTAATGAATGTAAGCAGATTTATGCACATTAATGTGATATTTTGAATACCACCCCTCCCTCTATTTCATGAATTTGCACGAAAGTTGCAACTAATCCTATTTTCCGCCATTTCCCCAAAAATCTGAAAATGATAATCAATGCATTGGGAAGTAAACAAGTCGAAAAGAGTAAAATATTAAAAATAATATTTTGACAAAAATTACATAATTTTTATTACATATTCCATTATCTCTAAATAAAAATTGCCGACTTAATACCCGTTTTGTCATGATGTGTCACAATTAAAGAATTAGTTTTAATTGGTTGCCAATATCAACAATATATTATTTTTTAAATCACTGATTTTTTTTGAAATTACACATATTAAAGTTACATATTTTAAAGGATTTAACCACTCCTATTTCAAATTGTGTAATATCGACATAATACCTGATCTTCTGCACATCAAATATGACCATATATGTCACCTATTAGTTGTTAAAAATGTCTGGTTTCCTGTGTCATTTGATTTTACCGGTTTACTAAATAAATTATCATCGGTAGGTTACACAATGAATTATTTTTTAAATCAAA
Organism: Scotoplanes globosa; assembly: GCA_027575025.1. Classification (NCBI taxonomy): domain Eukaryota; kingdom Metazoa; phylum Echinodermata; class Holothuroidea; order Elasipodida; family Elpidiidae; genus Scotoplanes; species Scotoplanes globosa. The sequence goes on along the minus strand of JAODAI010326600.1, from coordinate 10,244 downwards.
ACTGGCTTATGATATTTTGGGGAATATATATTTATTCTATTAAAACCATATGATGTTCTAGCTTGCCTAATGGGAATGTATCCCGAGGTCTGAGTACATTCGATTCAATCACGTGTCTTTTTAAAGCATCTATAATTACCTGTGTTGTTTGTTGTCGAAACAAAATAGATACTGGATAGGGTTGATATCTACATACCTGGACAATGCCCACCTGCTGTAGGCATATGGATGGGAAACTATAGCATTATGATATGCAGTATGTTATATCTTGCACTGTCCATATAAACCACTTCTATTAACTATTGAATGGAATAAATTTGAAGAGAATTTCCTCGGACCTATTCCTATTAGGGAGCCCAGGGCGTCATTGCATACTTTAGTCCTTGATAGATTTATGACCTTTCCTCTTTACTGAATTTTGTTGGTTAGCCCTTTTACATTTAATATATTATTTATCTCTCCTCCTACTGTTAATATATACTACCTGACCACTACATCCAACCAATACTTAGTATGTTCCACCTATCTCTTCAGTTTATCAATATGTTATATATTATATGTTCACAACTCATTTGACCTTCTTTAAACACCCAAATCTTTTCTTTGATATAATATATTGCTGTTATTACTATCATTGTTGTACATACTTACTTTTGACATCTATTTTCTATTTTCACATTTATTTTCTCTGTGCTTCAACTCAACCTCTATCTCTCTTTTCCTCCTCCCTATCTCAATTCACATTGTCCCCTTTTCCAAATCTCCCCTCCCCCCAATGTAATTTGACAGAGGAGAAGGAACGCTACGGTGGTAATTATTATAAGTCATGAGAACGCTAAGTGTCTTCTGCATGAAGGGCGGCGTGCTTTGCAAAGCAAAGCTCTTTGTTTTGTGCAAGTGCGTAATGTGTGTGCGTATGTGCATCTGTCTGCCACCTCCACAGTGAGAACAGGGCAGGCAGCCTTCTGAACAAATCACAAATATCACCCAGGTATTTTTACCTAGGTCAATATTTTTGTCAATGTGTTATTGAGTTTTCCAAACAGTGTTGTAACTAAAATATGGGAGCCTACTGAGTGCCATAGTTTAAGAACATAGTGACCACGGAAAAAAATGATAAAAAATAGGTAATTTTTATTCCTAAAAAGTAAAAAAATAATATAAGTCATTCAATGTTATAAGCTAGGTTAGTTATAACAGACCTTCACATATGAGAATCCCAGGAGCGCTGTAAATTCAGCTCCTGGGAGATTAAGGAGAGCTTTTCGCTCGCTTGAACATTTCCCACATTTTTTCAGGTCTATATTTCTAGCACAATAGGGCTAAATGTAACAGACTATATATCACATTGCAATTTTTGACCAATATTAGCCTAGCAACAGGAGTTTTACCTGCCTGGCGCTCCTTATAAATGAAGGTTTGTTATAAAGTCAACTGAAATTATCAATCTATCATTACATAGCACAAATTTAACTTCAGGGGTCACCGTTTTGGGGGAGGTGGTGGTGGGTGATAGAGGGTGATAGAGGGAATATCCCCCTGTTTGTGGTCCTGGTAGCAACACGATGGCACGGACTACTTTCCTTTGAGAAGCGGTCATCTGATTTTTTAAATGGCTAGGAATTGTCTATGACTTTCCTATCTTCTTCTATAACACAATTCATTGTCTTAGCATAACTGTGAACGGCACAGAGCATATCTGAATTAGTGTTGAAGCCTTTGTAATATAAGTAGCAATTGGTCATCAAGCATTCTTATTTCTCTCTTCATTGAAGTGTTTTTTGATGGGCTGATCTATCTACATTATAAGCGTTTGCAATCATTTAAAAAAAACTAGTTATCTAATATACTGTCGGTAGTTACACCTCAAATGCCATTTAATTGTAATTTGCCAACAACCGAACCTGAATTAGATCCAGGTTAATATGTCGTCTCTGCCAGTTGATGTTTTGCCTTATTTATGTATTATTGTGACACATCTGGCTTATACTACTAATGAATATGGCACATATCAAATTAAAAGATTCTTCGGCAATTTTATTGCTTCTCGTTTTCTATACTGTTGGCTATGAAGTAAATTTGTCTAAACACCAGTTTGTAAAGTCAGAGTCTAGGATTGATTTAATTAACCTGGGTGATGTTTTGTGATTTGTTGATCAGAGTCGTAGTTTATATACTAACTAACCACTTAGATTATACTAACACTTGTGTACGTTGTTTAATATTGTAACATTGTTTTTCAGGATACGTCGATAACCTACAAATAATGTTAATGCTGACCTCTGATTCCATGGCAAACAGTACATGATTTACTTTACAATTGTCAGAACAGGGGTTGGTCAAATATCGTACCTCTAAACATTTATTTGAGATTACTATGCTGTATATTGTTGGCTGATGTTCAGCTATGCAAAACTTGGATCATGGACGATACCCGAATATCCCCAGAATTTAATTTACAATTGTTAGAACAGGGGTTGGGGCCATGATCAAGAGTTTTACCCGAAACATCAATATGAGATATCTATGCTGTATTGTTGGCTGTTAATCAGCCATTCAAAACTTGGGATCGCAGTCAATACCCGAATATCCACATCGAATTACACATCGACTGTCGCCATGATAATGTTTGATTTGTAATAAGTATAAGCTACCGGTGTGGTGATTAATATATTTCAGTGATACTAGATAATATATCAGATAGCTTTGTGTGGCTCTGTGATTAGCTCAGTGGAAAGAGCGTTGGATTTGTGATCGCAGGGTCACAGGTTCGAATCCAAGATGAATACAAAGTTCTTAGGTCCATTGTCTCCCCATGGTGTATCAACGGCTCTATGTTGCCTCGGTCCTGAAAGGGCTGTTGGCATAAAACTTGATATATCAATTGAATTATTGTCGATAAGGCACAGGAAGCTCAATCATATCAATCAATCCATCCCGCCAATTAGACCCAACTAACCTGTACCGCCTCTCTACTTTATCAGTTTGCCCATCTATATCAGTTTGCCCTCTTTGCTGGTGGGTCTTGTGCATCGGACCTGTCTATATGAAAAGTTTGCTGCCTACCTGAATATGAAATATCAATTCTTGTAGGGTATTGTCAGTCTGGAGTACACCCTATGTTCCTTGTTGCAGCCCCCCATTAATGTTGTAAATTGCCATTGCAAGAAATGGTTAGAATAATAATAATAGCAGGGGAGGAAATACACATGTTACAATTGTGCAAAGAACATCCCCGTTACAATCCCCGCTATGCCCGGGTATGGGGGGGAAGGGGGGTGCATAATAATGTAAACTGCTGTTGCAAGAGACTGTCAGATTAATAATAGCTGGGGAAGAAATACACATGTTACAATTGTGCAAAGAACCCCCCCGTTACAATCCCCGCTATGCCCGGGTATGGGGAGGGGGGGGGGTTTGCACAATATTGTAAACTGTCATTGCAATATACGGTCAGAATAATAATAATCGTAATAATAATTGTCATGAAAACAGTTGGAGGCATAATGAATATCTTTTTTTCACCTGTTTAACTAATCTGGCTTGACCATATAATATCAATGATGTTGTGTAGTTTGATTCACACTAATTCTGATTGCTACTCATGATATGGCATGTATGCTGTGTGATTCTTAATACTGGGTCAGCATCAACTCTTCTATATACCAGTGTTTCTAACTGTTATCTGTTATATCAAAGACTTTGAGTGGCTCAATATTGGAAACAGCCATGAAATTTGGTCAATCGATCAACAATGTACTACTAAAGTTCTATTTTTAAACGACTTGCTATATATGATCTTATTTGTACAATGGGCTATGAATTACTCCAGTAAAGTTTGCTTTGCCGTTCTTAGACAAGTCGGATATGATTTTCTTAACAGCTAGTTACCCACCATTGTCACTTTGATACTAACGGTCTGTCAACATGTTTCTATTCCTGTAATAATAATGCTTCTCTTGTATATTCTGTCTTGCAAGTTGCTATACTATATATATCATGTATGTGCCTATTGTCTTATGTAACTGTGACTGATCATGTGACCGGTCCAAGATTTATCCTGCTACCTGGTGACCAGATCGACGATAGATCCAGCTTCAAGATTGGACCTGTACATATACTGCAGTGTATATCAAATATTATTATGAAGCATATCGACTGACCGAGTTGCAGCTGTGTTCGCCGGTGCTGGGGGTCCATCTTCCGCCCGCCATTCTACCCATCTCCCATTCCCACAAATTTCAGTTTATGTCCGGCACCCAATTTAGCTCTATTTACAACCCTGTAACTTCTGTTTCAGCAAAGATGTTGCAACAGGAAGTCTATATAGTACTCCAGGGTATAGTCTTAGCATTGGACTTGTGGTGATTATAGCTCAGTTGATAGAGCACTGGGTTTGTTATCGCAAGATCAGGAGTTCCAAATACGGGACGGTATTTATAGTCCAGTGGCTCTAACTGATATATCAAAGGCTTTGAGTGTCTCATATAACCTCTGTTAAAAAATGTCAGGAAACCTAATCAATCCACGAATACAATGTCATCAGTGTTGGACTTATTATTGTGATGTAAAGATATATCGAAGGCTTTGGATGGCTCATATGACCACATTGTTGAAACCATTGTCATGGAATCGTCTACCGATTTATCAATAATTGCTATCTCAGTTTTTAAATAGTTAGTAGATTACTTTGTTAAATCTTCATTCGCAACCAGCATGATATGTGTATAAAAGTACACAAACAAACGATCCACTTCTTAAGTCATAATCATTTTTACAGTCATTGATACTTTTGATGCAGTAAATGTTAACATCAATTGAATGTTATTAGGCTTGCCATGGATCTACAAGCATTGATTAGAATGAATTTGCTAACTATATTTTCTAAGTATTTTGATACATGCATTAAATGGTGGGATGTAAACATTTTACATATGTTATGACAATAATCTTCAATATCCATAGGCTATTTGTAGCACAGTTGTTGTACCCAGGATTGGCCATTCATTATATTGTGTTACTCAAATTATATTATATTGCTAACCTAAGGTTGAAAGAAAAAGCTAACCCAATCAATGATTTGCAAACATTTTTGATTACGAGACCCTCGCACTGAAATCAGACCATGATTTCTAAGGAGTGCCGGGTGATCACGCTCCATAGTACCCTTTAAAATTACCCCAGAGACAAAAAGGAAAAATATTGGGGAAAAAAATGTAAAACTCCTGCTACTATGCTAATATCGGTCACTAATTACTTATTTTGTAAACTGTTCAGGAAAGCAAAATTATCTCCTTAAAATCTCCAGGAGCTAAAATTAGTGAGCTCCTGACATTTTGAATATGTGATGGGTCTGTGAAATGAGTACCAAGTTGTCTGTCTGTTAATATTCAGCCCAGGAGATTTGACGGAGGTTCAATAAACCGATGTTCTAAAACTATGAGTGCTTCTAGTAGGCTCGGTCGATAGACCATTCCTCTTTCATTCCGGGTGTCCCTGGTTTAACTGTGGTGTCTGGTAATTCCACCGACTCCAAAACGCCTGCGAATCATTAGGTTGTGATCCCATTAGCACTTCTTCCCGAGATCGGTATGGAATATCAGGAAGATCAGCTTAACACAGTGGCCTTAACACAGTGACTATAACACAGTGGTCATAACACAGTTGTCATAGTTTAGTGGTCATAGTTTAGTGGCCTTAAAACACAGTGACTATAACACTGACTATAACATAGTGGCCATAACACAGTGACCATACAGTGGCTTTAAAACACAGTGACCATAACACAGTGGTCATAACACTGACTATAACACAGTGGCCTTAAAACACAGTGGCCTTAAAACACAGTGGCCTTAAAACACAGTGGCCATAACACAGTGGCCATAACACAGTGGCCATAACACAGTGACCATAACACAGTGGCCATAACACAGTGACCATAACACAGTGACCATAACACAGTGACCATAACACAGTGGCCTTAAAACACAGTGGCCTTAAAACACAGTGGCCTTAAAACACAGTGGCCTTAAAACACAGTGGCCTTAAAACACGTCACCAGTTTGTATGACTTCCCGTGCATTGTGATGCAGTCGAGCGTACAAGTCAAACCACAGACCTGTCCACTGATCAACCAGCAGTAATGTCAATGCATAGCTGCAGTATACCTAGATTATAACACAGCACAGCATTATACTGTTACTATAGCAACTCTCTCTATTGTTCATATTTCCTGCTTAGTAGCTATAAAATTCAGAGCCGAGTAGTGAGGGTCAAGTTTTTCTCTAATATTAAACGATGATTGTTACAAATATTTTACAAATATATCGGGCATTGCATCGACAACAAATGTTCATTTCGGTTGAACACCAGTACTACTAGCAACCTTAAAACACCTGCGAAAGTTATTCTTCTCTCTGGATATTCAGCAAAGGTGCTTAGGAATATTGTCATTCCGCAACTCAAGGCTACCAGTGGGACTATTCACACTTGTAGTGTTTATAAATGAGCCGCTAAAACTATCAATCATACAACTAATAATCTATTGTGATACAACCTGTTTGACCTGTCAATCAATCAATTGCCAATCAGTCAATCAATTGTCAATCAATTGTCAATCAATCAATCATATTACTTCGAAGTGATAAGAAATCGTGTTCATCGTCGAACAATACACTGGTGGATTTTTGGACATGCAGCCTTTTCACCTTCTTTTCTTTTCTTAAGCTTTATGAGATTCTTTGTGATGGGCGATATTCAAAGTTAGTATGTCACAACTAGAAAATGACAGCAGAGTCTGCGTTATTTATGGCTGTGACCTTCTAGCGTTTAATAGCTAAATGATCGCATATAAATAAATCATCCTGGTCATCATTTGAGCCTAGAAGTCACTTATTATTCACTAAATGATCCCACATTTTAGAGATAAATTGCTTAGTGATTTTACTAATCATAAGTGCTATTACATCTACGTTGCTAATAGAGAAGTGTATGTAACTAGAGAACTTATTTTGTTTAGATTGTAGCAGACAGCGATGCTATGAAATTTATGTTTTTAATCCTATATGCCATTAGCTAACGACTCTCTTTTGCAATACATGTTTTCTATTTCTGAAGACGATCAGCTTCTTGATAACGGTTCTTGGTAAGTATGTGTGACCACAAGTGAACTTTGACTTCACACTACAGATCAAAATGTCAAAATATATTGTTAACAAGCGGCTTGTTTTCTACCGCCATTGTTTTCTACCGCCATTGTTTTCTACCGCCATTGTTTTCTATCGCCATTGTTTTCTACCGCCATTGTTTTCAGGTTCTGACTGGGTGGATCCTGATGATCCCAACGTCATCGCTGAGAATGAACTCCTTAGTGCTGCCAACGCCATTGAAGCAGCCGCCAAGAAACTGTCGCAGCTCAGGCCCAGAGCTAAGGCCAGGGTTAGTGGAGAATAATAACAAATGGTTCCATATTCAATGATCTCATTTGCATATTAGCGACTTTTACCTCTGGTCATTGGTTGAAATCAATCAGTCATGTACATGTAATGGTATATATTTATATGTTAAAAGTATCTGCTATTTCATTGTTAAAACTCTATTGTTCTCGTATAAAAGCGAACTAGCTGAATATTCTCTGTGATGTTGATACATCAGGCAGAGATGTGCTGACAAACCACCTACAGATGAGTTTCTTACAAGCGAACTAGCTGAATAATCTCTGTGATGTTGATACATCAGGCAGAGATGTGCTAACAAACCACCTACAGATGAGTTTCTTACATGCGAACTAGCTGAATAATCTCTGTGATGTTGATACATCAGGCAGAGATGTGCTAACGAACCACCTACAGATGAGTTTCTTAGCTCGGTTGTTGGAGCTTTGGCAAGGTCAGGAGTTTGAATATGGAGTGATGATGACTTATTACAGTGACTCTAATTGGTCGTTCAATGGCTTTATAACATCGTTGTTGAAAAAGACCAGGAAACCTAATCAATCGATCATATCCACTGTCAATAGCACAAAGGGCTTTCCTTACAGAACATCGCGACCATGAGACAGCACCGATTGGGACACATATTAAAACTTGTCATGAGGATGTCGGCATCTGTCAAATAGAGGGCGATAATCACCTTCGTCTTATTATAATCACTGTTCCAAGCGATATCATTTCGTAATTGGTGCAGTAGCAGATTACGCTCTGCCACGATATATTCAACCAAACGTAATATTGTGACAGTTATTTTGTATTCTTGATCATTTACGTTTGTATCATAAGAACACCCTTCCTACTGTCCAACAGGATAATGAGCATGCAATAAGCTAACTAGTGTGTAATTTTAAGGGTTTTGGCTGAGTTTTGGTTGTCCTTCGCGGGCAGAGATATTAAAATTAACAACTAGACAATCATCCCAGACTGCCAACACTCAAGAACATGCACAAGTACTACAAAACATGAAACACAAGTAAACCATGCAGAAATATACTTTTTAAAAAAGTTACTTTCTCAAATAAATATTCCTGAAAATTTGGTAGTCCGAAGGACAACCTAATTTTTCTTAGTCTCGGGCAACGAGACGACCCTTAAAATTACACGCTGAACAAGCATAAATAATTTATTGCCCAAACCAGAAATTTAACCCCCATTAAATTGTCTCCCGGACAATTACCCCAAAAACATAAATATTTTCCGACATCTGCGCACTACCTGGAGGAGGAATTGTTCTGGGGGAATTGTCCCTGGGAAATTTGGCTCGGGGAAAGTTTTTTAAGTTTTCCCGATACCAATCACAAAATATGAAGTACTATATTTTATTGTTGTTGTTTTGTTATGGAATACGAGTTGATGTCATCAAATGTTATTTTCTCTCCTACAGGAAGCAGACGAGTCCTTGGACTTTGAGGATCAAATTTTGGAGGCTGCCAAAGCCATCGCCAATGCCACCAGTGCCCTGGTCAAAGCAGCGTCGCATGCACAGAGGGAGCTAGTGAAACAAGGAAAGGTATATGACCATCTGTTAAATAAACATCAATAAATATATAAATATACATTATAATCTATATTAAAGTGTCACATCTGATAGCTCCGACTCTTCTCCTGTTGGGAAAATGAATGTAGTGAAAATATCACCTAGATTGTCCTTATCAAACCATGTGAATGGGTTCTATCTAATCAACACTGTCTTTATCATATGTGGTGCACCACGGCAGATCGGGTATTATGTCGGCATTCCCCATTTTGAGATAGAAGAGGTTTTCTGTCAAAATTATGTCATGTGTGCAATGGAATATGACTAGCTCCATTAAAAACAAACACATCAGATATCTTGGTCATCTATAGTAGCTCATAGAAGACTACGTTTCTTTGGACATGTTTCAAGACTTCATGAAGACGCCCCAGCAAAACTTGCACTGCGAGAAGCACTGAGATATGCTAAGAAACTAAGAGGAAGACCAGTAACCACACAACCACACAAGATGCACACAAATTATTACTAATTCTTCCTATGACGTGTCCAAGTGGGATGATTTATCTACTATTTATAAATGATCAAAATGTATAATGATAGACCTTGCAAAAGTGGTTTTCATTGTTACAAAATATGATTTTTCAGCTTTTAGACCCCCCTAATTAAATCATGCTGGAATTGACCCAATGTATGTCATAATAATAATAATAATAGGCCTAACTATTTTTTATTTAAAATATAGGCTTGAAGTTTATATTCTGATTTAATATATTACGTAAATATTGTTTAATTACGCTACATTTTGCTGTAAAAGTTGTAATTTAACTAGTAAAAATCTAACCTGGTCTAGTATTCACGTTCTGCCTAACGATACACTTCCAGATGTAATGCACTTGAGTGCTCGTGTGAGGTACAATGAATGAACGAATAGGTTTCCTGGCGCTTGTCAACGCAGTAGTTATATGAGCCACCCATAGCCTTTGATACACCAGTTAGAGCCACTGGAATCTTCCGATAAGCCTAACGAGAATTAACAATATTGCCGAGAAGAAAACACTATAAATTTCTTCTTTTACTATCGGTGACTGACTAAGCCTTTATAAACTCCTTATAATCGCTTGAAATTGATCCAATTTTATTAAAAACACTCACAAATAATCCAAAATAAAATTCTCAAAAATGATTCCGACTAGGTCGTACGTTAGCAAAGTCAGGAATGATTAGATTATAGCATAGGGTGTGTGCAGTAGTGCACTGGTATTGGCGCCAATAGTGGT
>JAODAI010325491.1:0-15520 GCA_027575025.1 Scotoplanes globosa | reverse complement strand
TTGGCTGGTTTTTACACCGTCACGGTGGTGTATTTTTGCTCCGGCGAATGGTGTGTTTTTATTCCGGCGTTGACAGTAATTCCTTGTTTCAGAAAGGAACATTTTCTCACCCCACAATGGTCCCGGAAATCGTCCAAAAACCAAATGGATTTTTCATAGATTGGATTCAGAATGTCGCGAAAATACTGTATCTGAGAATTCCAAATTTCCTTAGTGAACGCTATAACCTCGGATTTGGAAATCAAACAAGTCTACAAACTGTAGGCGACTTTAAAAATGAAGAGCTAGGGACATTAAGCCAATTAGGAGGGATATTAAGTCATATTTATCACGTTAAGGAAGTCAACGATTCCAAGCGACAAGGCACTCAACGTGAAAAACCGGCTGCATATAAGGTGCTTTATAGAAAGTTTTTATATTATAAGCATTTCTACGGACTAACTAAGCCCACCATTATATGTGAAGGTAAAACAGATAACATATATTTGAAGTGCGCTATCAAAAATCTCACGGCGGAATATGACGAATTAATTTCCATTACTAATGGTATCCCAGAATTCCATATCAACTTCCTCAATTTTTCGAAAACGGTTGACGATGTTCTGCAACTATCTGGTGGAACTGGAAACATATGTAAATTTATTACAACATACAAAAAAAGTTTAAAGCCCTACAAATGTCCGGGAAAACGTCACCCAGTTGTAATAATTGTTGATAATGATGACGGAGGAAAATCCGTCCGGAACGTCATCCGACAACTCATTGGGGCCAATTTCAAGGAAAGTGACCCATTTCATTTTGTGGCAGAAAACTTGTATGTAATTTTCACGCCACTTATTGGAAAAATGACAAGTTCGAAAATCGAAGATTTTTTTTATAAGAGTACATTAGGAATAAAACAGAGTGGCAAAACCTTTAATCCAGAAAATTCTCCGTTTGATGAAAAACGGGAATATGGGAAGTTCATTTTTGCCGAACAGGTCGTTAAAAACAAACAGAGCCAAATTAATTTCACCAAATTTAAAAAATTACTAAATCCCTTGGTGCTAGCAATTAAAGATTATGACAAGCGACTTTAAGACGCAGTGATCATTGATCGACTTGGGCCAATTGCGGACTAATCTTTAGTGCTCCCGACATGATAATTTTCCCACATGTAAGGAATTACACCGCGAGGATAAAAAATGGCATGGGAACAACTATTGATTTGCGGATTTCCGTGCCTCTCAATACTTACTGCCCGCCGAATTTCCATGAAACTATGACATTTCCGTGTAATTTCTTACCTTTAGCGATCAACACACGTATCGTATTCGCGATCGCGGCGTCGGTGGAATGGCTTGGTATGGCGGGATCAGGCTGGAGCGATGATCCCTCATCCTTAATGCTATCATTGCCCTCGTCAAGGTGCCTCCATCATCAAGGAAACTTGATATGATACAACATGCCACCTAGGATCGAATTAAGGAATTTATTTCGCCAGAATCATATGGATGCCGATCGAACAAATATGGCAAATGTGGCTAAAATTATTGAAGGAGACGATGGCTTACCAGCTATTGAAGTCGGGGCGCAAGCCGTAATAAAGCACGAATACTTACGCCGATATATCAACATCTGTAGTGGTACACGTAAGGGTTTCATCACGGGCCATGCAAAATCCGCCACTTTCATAGACCTATTCTGTGGTCCAGGTCGGGCACGAATTAGGGAAACAGGGGAATGGATTGATGGTAGTGCAATTGCCGCCTGGAAAATCAGTCAGCAGACAAGCGCACCATTCACAGATATTTTTGTGGCCGACATCGATGACAAATTGCGATCTGCAAATGCGGAACGATTGAGAAAATGTGGTGCGCCAGTAAGAGAAATCCCTGGATCTGCTGTCAGTGCATCATCTCAGTTTGCCAAAACGGTCAATCCAATCGGTCTACACTTGGCATTTATCGATCCATTCAACTTAGCTTCTTTGGATTTTCAAATTCTTCAATCCCTCGCAGAATTGAAGAGGATAGATATGCTGGTCCACGTTAGCAAAATGGATCATCAACGCAACCTTGCTGCCAACTTGAACTCAAAAGACTCAGCGTTTGATAGTTTCGCTCCGGGATGGCGTGACCACGTCGAGTTAAATCATTCCTCACCAGAGGTCAGGCGTTTAGTGATTGAATATTGGCGAGACCAGGTGTCTCAACTTGGCGTAAAGCCGTCAACCAAAATGAAATTGATTACGGGAAGCCGAAACCAGCCTCTTTACTGGCTTGTCGTTGTCGCAAAACACCCTTTGGCTGACAAGTTATGGAAGGTTGCAGCCAACAAAGAAAAGCAAATTGAATTGTTCGATCAACCCAATTGAAGTGAATGATCAGGAGTCGCGTCCCACGTTTTGCCTTTTAGCAGACGCCCGTTCGCCTTCTTGGGACGTTTGACACCATCGGCACCCCACCCTCCCCATTGCTTAAAGAAAAACGCTGCACCGGCGGCATCGGCCTCACGTTTAACGTTTTCCACCCATGCTTCCTTCATCGGACGCGCTTTGTGGCCAGATTCACCTCCAGCAATCACCCAATGAATTCCAGTGAGATCAAATTTACCAAGGTCTTCCAACAATGGCTCTACCGATAAAAACCGGACCTGAGCATCAACAACCCGCAAAAAATCGATTCTAGGCAAACCATAGGCACGGTCCTCAACCGACACCCCTAACCACACGTTGGCTGGGCATTTCCGACTGGCAAAAAACTCGGGTAGACGTTCCGCGCGTTTGGTCAAAATCTGATATGTGTGTTGTGGGGTGGCTTCAATCACGGCCAACACGTCGTCAATAAATGTGTCAGGAACATCACAATGGAATAGGTCGCTCATCGAGTTAACAAAATATGTCGTCGGTTTCATACGACTAAGGGGCTGCAAAACACGATGTTGATGAAGAGACAGTTTAAACCCAGCCTCGTAACCGGGTGTACCCATACCATGCAGTCTACGCGCCATTACTTCCGCGTAACAATTCTTGCATCCGGGTGAAACTTTTGTGCAACCCGTCGTCGGATTCCACGTTTGCTCTGTCCACTCAATATCAGAATTAGAACTCATGAAAAATTCCTCTTCACTATTACTATTTAGTCTTTCTGAGTAGGCGTTCAAGGTTTGTATCCCGCCCCACGATTGATGTCGTCAGTTAGGTTTTCATATCATTAACTCATTAAAATCTTCGTAATGCTTTTTCGTACCGTTCGCTGGACTTCGGTTCCATCGAGATGCCCCTTTCAAGCTCTGTTTTGATCATGGATGTATCCGCACCCGGTTCGGTTTGGGGAGACAGATCGGCCTCCATCTTAAGAATTCATTTATGCTGAAACCTCATCCATCTCCATTACCCACCCCCTTACCTATCCCGATTAACCGACGGCTTCCCTCCAAACCTCGATAACGCCGTAGGCTATGGCCTTCGCCATGTCGGGTTCATAAGCAAACAGTCCGCCCAAGCGCCCTAGTTCTTGCGCGGCCTTGTTTTGCCGTCGTCGGGAACGGCATCCTCACTCTCGCCAGTCGCGATCCTGCCGATCATCACCGCAGCGCCGATGACATCTGCCGGACGTCTATCGCCCATGGGGCCTCTAGGCATCTTTCGTTTTCTTGATGATTCCAAATACCGGGTCAAGAAACGTCTCTCATCCACATTCCATAGTGTTTAGCCAACCTTTGAAGGCCAATCTTAAGGCGCCCAAAGTTGCTAGCGACCGCGCCCCTGTCTTCATGAAAGACCACCGCACAAACGACGTCGCCATACCCGATCCCCATGACCCGCACGGCGGAGATCCATCGCCGGCGCGCGGCTTCATCAATGTCGCCGTCGCCGCCATACCCGCCTGCCCCGCCCTTCCCGCCTGACCCGCCTGACCCGCCTGATATCGTGTAGTTCATACCCAACTGAGGATGAAGGCCGGCCCGGTGGTAATCCTCGGCAAGCCGTTCGCCGGCATCTTTCAGGGTCTGGCAGATCAACCCCGCCTGGAACAGGGTGTCGATCGGGCTGCTCGTGAGATTGACGGCATGGCGGGCATGACCGCTTTTCTGGTCAATAAGCCGCAACACCATTTTGTCGTTGCTGGGCGTATCCCTCTTGCACAACGGGTTGCCGTCCGGGTCCAAACCAACGGGACGAAGATGCCCTGCGCCGTAGTCTGTACTGTCACCGCGAACGCGTTTTTTCTTTTTTACCTTAGCCATTTATATCCCCTCCTAGGGTGCGATCTTATAAACCCGCCGCCCAACGCCTCATCGACAGCCGCGGCTCCCCAGTCCGTGTTGGCACCGCTCATACGCCGATCCTCATTTTGGCGGCGCTCATGCGCCGATCCTCATGTTGGCGGCGCTCATACGCCAATCCTCATGTTGGCGGCGCTCCTACGCCGGTGCTCATGTTGGCGGCGAAGTCCTTCATTATCCGGTTTGCATGCGCCCTACGGTCTTCGATCGACTCTTGCGGGGATGTCGACTGCCCCTTGATGTTGGCGTTAGCAATTTTCCGAAGCCGGTCTACGCGGTCTCGAAGGGGTAAAGCTTTGTCATCGAGAAATGACGTCAGTTCGTGATACGACGGGAACCATGAGAACGTTCGCCCGGCCGCGTCCAATGTGTTTTTGGTGAACACCCCTTCCGGATAGTCCATCATGGCGCCAAAAGCGCCGATCTTGGCTTTAGCGTCGTCTACCGACATCTTGCCGGCACACAGGATTCCCAGTGACGCCAGCCATTTGGCCTTGATGTCATGATGTGCAGGGTAGATTTCCATTTCCGCCGACCCTAATACCTTGGTCGCTTCTCGTTTTAATGCGTCGGTAATGGGGGGTAGTTTCCAAACCTCGACGAATGTCAATCTGTCTGGTCCCCCAAGGTTCCGGGGTCTCTGCGTACCCGTCAGGGCGTTTGCCAACGGCAGCGACATTTCAGTTTTAAGAACCAGATCGTTCATGCCAATTCCTTCAATAGGTCTACAAATCCGTTGCCACCTTGCGTGCCCGTGGGCGTGCCCGCCCCCCGCCCGGCTCCCCGTTCGCCCCGGTCGCCCCGTTCGCTTCGATCAATTGAATTTCTGATCCAGTTGCGCCACGTCGCTTGCCAATCAAGCTTTATGCCGCCCAGGCCCGCGCGACCAATCCAGTAATCGCGGAACTTGTCGCCCTCTCGATCAATGTCCATAGGGCGCTGGCAAGTCTCGCCCGTCGCCCAAAGTTTCCATTCTGCCGGCAGGGTCCAGTTTTCAGGCAACCGTCTGCCGCGCTTCGATTTTTCGGGTTTTTGCACCATTGCCGGAGGTGATAAATCTGTTGGATTTGATAAATCTGTTGGAACTGTTAAATCTGTTGGATTTGATAAATCAGTTGGACCTGATAAATCTGTTGGATTTGATAAATCAATCCGTTGGTTGTTTTTGGAAGAAGCGTTAGCTTCTTCTTTCTTTTCCCTCCTCCCTACTCCCTCTGACGCAGGTTTTACGGAGGGGTTCGGAACGGGTTCGGAACCTCTGAAGGTTGAAGGGTGTTTTATCTCGAACCCCTTCCCCAACGGTTCGGGAGGCAGAGGGTAGTATCCGTTTGGTTTTTTTGGTTTTTGGTACTTCGAGAAGTTCCTGATGATGGCGTATCTGGTTTCTTCAACGCTATAGGCCTTCAGCTGGTTTGATTGAACCAATTCCTCTAACAAGGCGAGCACATCGCAGTTATCCGCGCCCAATATTTGCATCTTCAGTTTAAGAGGTTTCCACTCAAACACCCCGTTGTCGTCGGCGAAGTTCCGAAGCCCGAGGGCCAGAAGGCGCGCCAGTGGGGAACAGGTTACGAACTGCTCGTCCACCCACTGTTCAGGAAACGTACTTCTAATTCTTGCCATTATGCTGATAACCTTATGTCTCTTAATGCCTGATAGTCCGCTTCAGCCCGCCGCGCGCAGTTTGGACAGGCGTCGGCACCACCGATAATTTGAATAATCTCCTCAATGTCATACCGAACCCGACCCTCCACGATGGACGACCGCTCAACCGTGGTTGCCACCTCTCTTATGGGCCTATGAATTTCTCTGCTACCCTTGCAATACCCACACATCAGGCGGCATCCGATTTGGCCAAGTCCTCAGCCATAAGTGCGGCGGTTGTGCTTGGTTTCTGATCGAGCAACCCTTGGCGACATGCCGCAAATAATTCTGTTTCTTTAGGTGTAAGGCGCCTGCCCGTCATCAGAAATCACCCCAGAAAAAAGGCGCCGGGGCGGAAGCCCCGAAAAAAGGCGCCAGGGCCAAAACCCCGGCCAGGTTTCTCGGGCAGAGAGTCTGATTGAAAATCATTTCCGGCCCTCGATATAAACGATAAAGTTGCCGACTTTTCCGACCCGGTGCGTGGTCGGAGAAGTGGCGATGGTATGAAGCACCGTCCACCCCGATGCGAATCCCAATAGCAGGATGAAGATAACGGCCTTCATTGTGGGTCCTCCCCATCAATCAATGCGGCAATAAATGCGGTCCTCTCAGCAGCGCTTACCCTGAACGGGCGGTGCCGCCTCTTGAACCTGACCCTGCTGCGGTGATCTGGACGGCGCTTTAACACTTGGTGCTGGTCCTGATCATTGAAACGATAGAGGTCGAAGACAGACATATTATGAGGCGCGCACAAAACGGTGCTTTGCGGGGCAATGAGGCAACTGGTTGACATCAGGCCGCACTCTTAAGCGCGTCAACGAACTTGTTCATAATTCTGATTGTCCTAAACGCACCATCACTTTTTGCGCGGCTAAACGTCGATCGTGCAACCACTGCAGATTTACAAAGATCATCAACGCTAAGGCCGAGCGATTTTGCTTCGGTTTCGACATCTGAAGGCGTAATAATTTCTGTTGGCATACCCATCACCACTTGTTTTAGTGATGATGAACATATGCGCATTATTGCGCATTTACAAGAGCATTTTTGCGCAATGTCAATTTGGTGCAACTATCCACATAATGTTTGATATGGATTCCTCGCAACAAACAGCCCGTGATTATATCTTTAAAGTCCAATCGATTAAGAGTTGGACAACGACGATGATCGCGACAAAATCTGGCCTCGCGGCGTCGACCTTGAACCGTTTTATGAATCAGACGGATTGGAAGCACACTCTCTCTGCGCGCTCGCTTGATAAGATCGCCGGCGCCAGTGGCATTCCGTGGCGCGAAGACGCTGCTGATAGCGTCGCTTTACCACCTGGTGTTGTCGATCTGCCTCAGCGCCTCGATATGGCGAAAGATATATTGGTTATGGGTACAGCCGCCGGGTCTTCTGGCGAGGGCGCGTTCCAATTGGATCACGGACACATCGACGTGGTGCGAAGACCGCCCGGAATTTCAGGCGCACAAGACATCTATGCGTTGTATGTTGTCGGCGACTCCATGGAGCCAAAGTACGATGAAGGCGAGCTGGTATTTGTCAGCGAGCGACGGCCCGTGAGAATTGGCGACCATGTTGTCGTACAGGTCGAAAATGGCGACGGCGGCCGCTCTTATATTAAAAAATTGCTCAAGCGCACCGCCGCCAACCTGGTCCTGCACCAGTACAACCCGGACCGTGAGCTGAAGATCCCCATGAAAAACGTCAGGGCGATCCACCGGGTATTGGATATGAACGAGTTGTTTGGTGTCTAATTTCTGAACGTCGGCCAATCACTGGGCTGGGTCGATCAATCGGTACGGTCCTTAACCTCATATTTGAATTTTTTAAAACGGTATTCTTGGCTGTTTTTGGTTTGCCCAGAGTCTCCAAATCATCCCAAATTTCTGAAGGCTCGAAATCACTCATTTCTTTCACATCTTTTCTAGCCATCCAGACGATGGTTTTATCAGTATGCGAGCCGTCTTTGAGCCCCCAACGAATGCCCCGCCTAAAACTGTGAACATATCCCTCTCGCTCAGGCAATCCATTGTAGTGCAAGTGGGGTTCTTGGAAACCAAAAATGAAATCAGGGTCCCAAGTGAGTTGGGCAAAGGCCAGTAGGAATTTTGGGAACAGGCCCGTATATCCACCGCCTCTTTTTGATTCCGCCAACCAAAATTCGCCATGATATACGATGCGTCCGGTAATCTCAGAGCTTATTGGTGCCACATCAAATTTTGACGAACATAGATCGGCATGAATGTAAGGGGCAGGTAATCGCCGCAGCGTTCTTTTAGGTGTTCTGCTAGGGTGGTGGTTCCGATATCAAAACACCGCATTGCTTGAAGCTGCAAGACTTCCTTGGACTCTGCATCGCTCGCCACCAAAAACAGCCCGTCACAATTGCCGATATCTGACAAACGAGGATTAAACATAGGCGTGAGCCCTGTGCCAGGCCGAATGCGCTCGTGCACGTCAACAAATTCCGTGAAATCCCGCCCGAGATAAAAATCCAGCCCACCCTTTTCAGATGTGTATTCCGCTGTTTTATAGGCGCTACGGAGCAGATCCATTATATTTGATGTCATAAAGAGCCACGCTTTCCTGGGTCCTCGTCCATAACCAAATCATCTGACATTAAGAACCGCTCATTGCTCGGGACGGAGGCGACCTCGATCTTATTGGTCCGCGCCACGACAGAAGCGACGACCCACGATCCATCATTGCGCCTTACGGGCAGAACCAAGCGTTGATAGCAAACCCACTTAAACTCACCCCCTTCTTCGCTTTGAATATGGGTCTGAATATGATGAAAGCAGGCGGAGCCAGACCGTTCAACTTCGGCGTATGCTTCCCAGGCATTTCCCTCGTATATCTCGCTCGTAACACCGCTCATATTAGTCGTGGCAATAGCGTTTCTCACGCGTTCCCTCCCGTACCATGTGGCGAAGAAGGATTGATCACCAACTTCAATCAACAGCCATTCATCTCCCCAGGGACGAAAGACGATCAACCAGGACTTAACCCCAAGCATCGCCGTGCTGTCGAGATAAACCCCGCCTCCCCGCCACGCCTGATAGGCGCGCGCAATTATTGGGGCACAGTTACCATCCTCTAAGACTTTTAAGTTATGTTGCTGACTGTAGAACGCAAATGGCCCAGACGGTGCGTTCCAATTGGTTTTCTTCGCTTCGATTTTTTCAACGGCTGTATTAATGCTGTGCAATTCTCCTGACAGTCGATCATACAAACCCAATCCGTCCGGGGTGAGAAGAGGTTTGCCTCGGCCTGGGTTAAACAATGGTTTCGAGTCATTGAAATATTCGGCCAAATTTTTGACATTGGCTTTGACCGTTGGGCGCGTCATTCCACTCAGCCGTTCAGCACCGCTTATAGACCCCGCCTCCCCCATCGCGGAAAAAGCGACCAAGGCTGAAATCAACCCCGACTTGTTCATAAGGTGTTCCATCGAAGCCTATCCGACCGCTCTACTAAGGCGAGAATACATCAAATATCAATTCTTGAAGAGAGCCTAACACCGATTTGATCGATATGGAAGGAATTATACTATAAATTGAAAAATTTATTTCAATTCAATGTAAATTTATTTCCATTTTACAGATGCTTCTTCCGTTAGCTACCATGCTGATGGGGGGATTTCTTGCAGAAGTGGGAATTATTGTTGTGGGGAATACTATTGCATATAGTGAGATAAAATTTAACGAATACTCTCTTATGGTGTTAGTTGATGGAAACCTTGGTACAATCGGACCGGGTTTTATGGAAGAAAATTTTTGGGTTTACGATAGGGGACTTGGCGATCATGGCAAAGATGCCAGGGGGCTTGGTGACCATGGCAAAGATGCCAGGGGGCATGGCAATGATGCCAGAGAACTTTGCTTGCCTGAACAAATAAAGGCGGTGCTGCCATGAATAGGCCGCCGTTTATTTCCATGCTTCAACCCGTAATAGGTGTACGGGATTTTGCCATTCTATCGCCACTTTTAACGTCTAGCGTGTTGGCCATGAGAAAAGCGCCGACACCGTCCCGTTTACTCGGAACCCTTACCGGCGCCAAGCGTACCCACCACTTAGGCACCGACAAACCTACCGAAGGGGACGCCGAAGGGGACGCCGAAGGGGACGCCGAAGGGGACGCAGAAGAGGACGCCGGAGAGGACGCCGGAGAGACCGCGGCGCGCAATTACCGAGCGTGGCATAAGGCCTGTCTTGCTGACGGGCTTAATCCAGGCCTTTCCGTATCGAAAGGCCTGGCGAAACTTAGATCCACAAAATAACTGCGCAATAATGCGCATTACCCATTGACGATTGCGCATTATTGCGCAATACTGCCTCCATCAACAACGGAGACAGTGCCATGCCAAACATTTCATGCGATAGCGATTTGGACCACACACGCGATTTGCTGGAACAATCGATTGCCGCGGTATCGCTCCTCAAACAAGCCCAAAAACTGGTGTTGGAACTTTATCCCTATTTGGATATGGACGATATGCCGCTGCTTGATGACCCCATTTGCATCGCCGTGCGTCAGCGCGAAGAATTGATCGGCTCGATCGAGACCTATACCGGCAACGTATGGGGCTCGCCCTGCCCTGCCCTTCTTCATGCGGCTGAGTAGATGGCGGCTGAGTAAATCATGACCAGAGAAAACGCCTCCTACACCCTGATCTATGCCGACTGGCTGCTCATCGCAGGACTTAGAACCCGCGCGCAGATTATTGAGGCCAGCACGTATTTACGCAGCTTTGATAAACACGTGACTCTCAAAAAAGCGGCCTAACCCCAATTCACTTGCGCTGGCTCCTCCCCCTACAGCGCCCAGACGCCTCGCCCTAGAAATAGTGCGGGGCTTCAGGGGGGAACCTTACAGTGCAGGACAATGACCGCAGCACGCCGCCATAGAGGGAAGAACAATTTTGATGAGCTGTACGAACACTACTGCCATGACGGCGAATGGGGCCAGCGGGGAAATACTCCTTATATTTCAACACCTTGTTTGGGCGCTGCCGTGACCAAATTCGGGTTAAAGCCGCATAGAACCGATTACGAAGGTATAAGCGGGGCACGTTTTGGTCACGGTTTTGCCAACATCAACATTTCAGGCATTTTCCCCTTTTCGCCGTCCATTGGGACAGCGCTTGAGCAAATTTCAAATTCCTAACTAATTTGGTCACACCGTGACCAAATTATATTGTCAATAATCCCAATGTCATCGCCTTTCCAGTAAGCGCCGCCCTTGTGCATAAGGTGTTTCTATTCATCGATTACTGTGACCAAAACGTGACTTTGGGTTGGTTTTTTTCAATTTTTTATACCTATAACTTATAAAATAATTGAATTATTATTATATGTAGATTATAAATTATAATTATTAATATAAGTTGGAACTTATTTTATGAGCGTTCTATCACGGCGATTAGCGGTAACTCAACTGGACGAGACACTATCTCAATTCAGAATTCTGGGAGATAGGCCTACCCCACCTCAGGGATGGCTTCGTGCTATCCGAAAACTGCTCGGCATGTCTGCTCAGCAATTGGCGGACAGAATCGGCATAACACAATCCGGTATCGCCCAAATCGAAAACTCCGAAGCGGAAGGAAAAGCCACGCTATCGACATTAAAGAAAGTGGCTGAAGGACTCGATTGCACGTTGGTCTATGCCTTTGTGCCTAATTCTACACTCCAGGGATTCATCGAACGGCAAGCCCGGGATGTTGCCACACGAAAGATAAAAACCGTCTCTCACTCAATGGCGCTTGAATCCCAATCCCTGCAGGATGAACAGATCGAGTTGCAAATAAAATTACTGACCGACGAAATTCTGGCAACCTTGCCACGGCATATGTGGAATAAAAGTGATGCTTGAATTTGAAACGCCGGAAGGCTCAACACCGCTGGAACCGGAAGAGCTGGAACAGCTAATCCCTGCTCACATCACAACAATGGCGCGGTTGAATGAGGCGGAGCAACTAAACATATCCGAAGCCAGCCTTTGGGCTCTTGGACGGCGGCGCTCCAATTTCCTCACCGAAAAATTCGCCAAATCACTCCACAAACGCATGTTTGGAGACGTTTGGCGTTGGGCCGGGAAATATCGAACACGCCCGGTCAATATTGGCAACGTCAATGCATACGAAATCAGCATTCGCCTGCGGCAACTGTTTGAAGATGTGCTGCACTGGATTGATAACGAGGTCTATGAAACCGATGAAATCGCCGCACGCCTGCACCACGGGTTAACCGTGGTCCATCCGTTCCCCAACGGCAACGGACGCCATGCGCGGCTAATAACAGATATATTGCTGAAGAATATGGGGTACCCGATATTTACATGGGGTAGTGGAGTGAATTTGATCAACGCTAGCGAGATACGGACCCGATACATTGCTGCATTACAGGCTGCGGATGAGTATGACATAGTGCTATTGATGGCATTTGGGAGGTCAAATTGACTTTATGTGTTCCACGATTTTTTCATATTGAACCTCCTCCGCTTACCCTACAAAAACTTCAACTTTGTGTTCTTAACTACTGTAAGCAATAGAACGATGAAAGGGATCAAACAGAAAACCAAATTATTGGTTCTGGTGGTCGTGTATGAAGGATGTTTGACCAAGAACCCATGCGAATTGGGGGGGGGAGATCTTAGGTGATCAACCTGATGCATGAGCCCTTGGTCATCAACAATGCGCCGAGGCCCATGGTTGCAAAATTTAGTACACGACAAACGACGGGCTTTGAGAAGTGGCAAATCTGCCGGGAGACTCATGAGACACCTGAAAACCAGCGATTGAAGCGTATTCAGCGGGTGTGGAGCAATACGGTTTTTGATGCAAAGCTCAACGACGTTACCCCGCACACCTTACGCCATACGGCCGCGGCGTGGATGGTTATGGATGGCATATCACTCCGGAAGGTCGCCCAATTCTTAGGCGATACAGAGAAGACCATAGAAAAAGTATAGGGACATCATGACCCCAATTACCTGTCTGATGCCGTCGATTCACTGGAATTTTAGGCGTTAAGGGGACTTTGGCCACGAAGGTTCGACGTTCATTGGCAGCCCTTACAGTGGTAAGAGTACGTTTGAGATGAGGCGCGATGCGCGGGAAAAGATGGTTTACTGAAATTACTTTTCAGCACTCCCCATGAGCTCTGTTTTGGTGCTGTATAACGAACGGCCAAGAGCGATATATTTTTAGATAGATTGCTCATATTGGTTCTTCGTAAAATTAGAAAAGTAAAAAATATTTTACTTTTTATCTAATATTTTATCTAAAAGTAATAAAACATTTACCTTTAAATATAAATAGTAATTAAACATTGACTGTGTTATATGTTTAGTTAGCTAATGTTGACTAAATTTGTGTTTTCATTGATATGAGTCAAGGAATCATTACTATGGCCGGCTTAAGGTACGGGATCGTAACATTTAAAGGACAGCGGGCCGGCGTCCTCAAGGAGGAGCCGGGAGGTGGTACGTCTTTTATATATGACAATGGCTGGTCGAAATCGATCGCCTGCGCCTTTCCAGTCGACCAAAAAGAGTACAGTGTTTCACAGGGTCTACATCCCTTCTTCGCTCACCTAGCACCAGAAGGATGGTTGCGTGATCGCCAATCGGCTTATGCAAACCTCGATAGCCAGGACGATTTCGGAATCCTACTGGCTTTTGGCGCCGATTGCGTTGGTGCGGTCGGTGTAGAAGATCCTGAGGAAGCAGCCGTCAACTTTCATGTGGAACCCGACGTTGATTCGCTGTCAGGTGCGGTCGTACATGGGCATCGGACCATCAGTGGCGTTCAGGCTAAACTCCTCTGCGTCGAAAAGGGCGAGGAGATTGTGCCAGCACCAGTGATCGGGCCGGCTCCTCTAATTGCCAAATATCCGTCTGAGGCACTTCCTGATCTCGTGGCCAATGAGCACGCAACATTACGATTGTGTAAGGTGCTCCTTGGAAATGATGAGATTGTTCGGACGCGCAGGGAAATTGTGAAAGATGTTGCAGGTGTGGCACTGGTGGTAGAGCGCTTTGACCGTGCCGGTAGCAATTATTTGTCCAAGCTTCGCTGCGAGGACTTCGCCCAGATTATCGGTAAAGATCCAGGGCGAGATTATCAAGGAAAGTACCATGCGGGTTATGATGCGATTAGCCAAGCGTTGTCGTATTCCTCATCACCAATCGTCGATGCACGCCGTGCTTTCCTCCGCCTTGCGGCTTTCATCATTCTCGGCAATGTAGATTGCCATTTGAAAAATTGGAGCCTGCTCGAACGCGGAGATGGCCTCCGATTGTCTCCAGTCTATGATGTCGTGAATGGTTACATATACGGTGCTCTAGGGTACACGACCCGTTTCGGTCTTCAAATTGATGGCACGCAATTGCAATGGGAACAGTACGACCGAGGCCTGCTGCTCGAAATAGCGACAACGATTGGCTTGTCACGCAGGGCGGCTGAAGGCGCTCTGAAGGAACAGGCAAAGAATGAAGATGATTTTTTCGCGTGTCTCGGTGAATCGCTTGGGCTCAGTGAGGATCGATCTTATGACTATCGCACAAATGTCCGAGTAGGATGGGAGAAAATCCATGGATAAACTGCCTCCTTTGGCCGAACTCGCTATTCTCGTTGCCAGGTGTCGGCGCCAGGAGGGGCTGACCCAGAAAGCGCTTGCTGAACTCGCTGGTGTTAGTCATCCGGTTGTCGTCAACTTGGAAAAGGGGGAGGGCAAGGGACGACTAGAGAGCGCATGGGCAATTCTAGAGACGTTGGGCATCGCAGCGCAAGGCGGTCTCGTTGGGGTTATACGTGGTAAGAAAAGGCATGTTGGGGCCTACCGCGTAGCAGACGGCCTGATAACAGTTCGCACACGTGACGGATCAAAAACGACACAACTTGGCGGTAGCACAGGCTCGCCCGAAAGTCTGGCAATGCTGTTGCTCGGCGAGTTGGTTAACGAGGGAGCGGGTTAGACGGCCGCAGCCACGGAGCATGTGATTGACTATTCGGGCAAACAACTAAAACGCATTCAACGGGTGTGGCGCAATACGGTTTTTGATGCAAAGCTCAACGACGTGACCCCGCACACCTTACGCAATACGGCCGCGGCGTGGATGGTTATGGATGGCATATCACTGCGGAAGGTCGCTCAGTTCCTTGGGCGACACAGAGAAGACCATAGAAAAGGTATAGGGGCATCACGACCCCAATTACCTGTCTGATGCCGTCGATTCACTGGAATTTTAGGGCTTAATGGCACTTTGGCCCAAAAACTAAGATGAATTTTTGAAGGAAAAAATCCGGGCAAAATGGCGGAGAGTGAGGGAAACTCGACCATTTGCTTAATGCATTGATATAGCTAGTCTTTGACGATGATGGTTAAACGCAATGTCTCACCTGTATGTCTCACCTATAGCGTAAGCTATTGATTCTGGCAACTTTTTGGAGGAGCCGCTATGCGCTCGCTGAGGGGTTCTTTCGGTTATCAGGGACATCGGGTCGGAAAACGGACTTAGAGGCTGTCAACGCCGGAATAAAAACACACCATTCGCCGGAGCAAAAATACACCACCGTGACGGTGTAAAAACCAGCCA
>JAODAI010324381.1:0-15527 GCA_027575025.1 Scotoplanes globosa | reverse complement strand
GCTATTTTAGGCACTAATTTCCAGTCAAAAATTCAAAGTCTCCACATACAGTAGCATATATAAAATGACCTGAAAATTCCTATGATATAGGGCCTATTGAAAATCGGCAGTACTTTCAGAAACAGGTATCATAATATAATCTCAATACATTGTAATGTATTGAGATAATAACACTAGAGAATAATAACATTAATGGTACGACCTATTGTATGTTATTTTAGGCGCTGTACGATATTTGAATATCACTGGTCTGTCACTTCATTACCTCCGACTGGTAACTACTGATAAGACACATTGGTGACATCAAATGTACGAGGAATGTATAGGACGAAATGGTTCATGCATTGGTGGTTAACCGTGAATGATGTAGCTGGTAATGGTATATGAGACTGTATAATAGATAATCGTAAATAACATACAATTTGCATTTAGCAAACTACCACGTTTATCTAACGTCTAGGAGGAGAGCTTGACAAAGTCCCATAATATTATATGACACTAGATATACATAGTACGGTGCTTCGATTCCTGGCCGTATAAGCATCGAGCGCTTGGTCCAGTGGTTTGATCCGTGCCTTTCACTCATCGCGGGTTCGGATCTCGATGCTGCTCGTAGATAAAAATTGTCGTCTGGTTTCTGGGTTGTGGTATTCTGTCTGCTATCCCTAAATCATATACGTTAAACTGTGCGTTCAGCACGAGACTGCCTTACCAGCTTGCATCTATACCTGTTTAGGGTTCTAGCGAGTTCCGTAAGGGAGGATCATATAAAACAAACAAACAAACAAACCCTGGACAAGAACACTAATGCACTAGTCAATACCCGGGCCTAGCCCAGGGTGTAACGGGGATGTTATTTTCACAATTGTAACATGTGTGTTTCTACCCAGCTACAAACAAAGAAGTATGAATCCACCCAGTTACCACGTGCTGTGTGTATACTACTAATATATAACATTGTTTTTGTCCCGAT
This sequence comes from Scotoplanes globosa, assembly GCA_027575025.1. Taxonomy (NCBI): domain Eukaryota; kingdom Metazoa; phylum Echinodermata; class Holothuroidea; order Elasipodida; family Elpidiidae; genus Scotoplanes; species Scotoplanes globosa. Next base: position 14,554 of record JAODAI010324381.1, on the reverse strand, counting down.
TTGAACATGCAGCGCCATCGCACCAAAATATTGGTTCACTTCTATATTGTATGCTCGAGGTATGTGAGGGTCTTCTCGTTTGTTTACTTCTATGGCACACATAAACCCTGTTAGTGTTAACGTTCGGTGAGTGTGAGTTTTATTCCAAGGCAGATTCGGTTCATCGATCAATCACACCATGATGGAAATCACAGTCTGTTATATAAGAGGACAACAATTTTATAACCCTAACCCTGTTCGTTAATTGATTTGTTCGTTTGATAATTGGGACTGGCCATTCTAATTTGTGATTATGCCTTATGTATAGTAGGAATTAAAATCAGGCAATCCGTTATGCAATTATTTTCTGTGTGTTTTTTACAAATATACCATTGTCATTGGTTCGTTGTGAAATAGTAATTGCTGGGTAAGTATTCGGGTCTCGGGAAATATACACGGAAAGTGCCCTCCGTTTTATGTCTTTCGAGATGTCGAGATAGCAGTGTTACTGGTATTGGGCTCATGCTCATCGTGGTCCGCTGGTTCGAATCGCAGCGGTGCAGCTGCTGTGGTTATCTCGGCATGTGTTCTTTGGCAAGGTACTTTATCTTGATTGCTTCACTTCACCCAGGTGTATGAATGGAATCCTACGAGGTGATACTATGTCGACCATACAGCTGCATGTAGTTGCATGTATAGCTGCATTTTGGGTCGATGTCGAGGGTCACGGGTAGGTCGGTTCGTTGTAGCAGGGACAGCCAATCAGATATCTGTATCGGTGAATGTCATATCCCTGACATATTCAGTGACATCACGTTTCGAACTATTGACGTGACATGAAGACATTCCGTGATCTGAAAGTAGAAACAAAACAAATTATTTGGAATTAATGATGATAAATGAATAAAAAGATTCGGAACTTTAGAATGGATTCATCTTACAGTGATTATCGACCACCAAATTGTGAGAAGCCCAATGGCATATATGAATTATTGTAAAAATACGGCCGATTTTTTTTAGATCAATTCCAAGTTCAACATATTTCAGGAGTTGAAAGCCGATTGAACGTATATACTATCCAGTATTCAACGAGGCGGAGTCGAGTTGAATAGTACGTTCAGGCTTTCAACATATACATCCATATTCGTTAAACACATACGTCATTCGGTTTGCTAACTATTGTTGTTATACAGCATATTTACCTGTTGAATAGACATAGCATATACATTATGCAAAACTGGAAGCACCATTTTCCCGTTACTGACGTCATACCAGTGCCGTGCGTTAGTAAAACTATAGAATGGTAACCGTGTAACATAGTTAAGTTAAGTTAAGTAAGGAAGGATCAGCAATTTTTTATTTTTTTTATTTCAACATTTCACGTCAGGGTAACTTCTTTAGCCATTGACTACTCTTCCAGAAGGCCCTGTGACGCAACGAACGGACAAGGGGATAGAGGGGAAAAACGGAGTGTCCGGAGTAAAACCTCTAGTTGTAGACATGGCCATCCCATTTGCACGTCCGACCGGAGATCGAGCACCGGTCGCAGTGCATGGTGCAAGGACGTAGCGCTTACCACTACGCCACAGCCTACTCCTGTATGAGGTACACAGTCCTCATAATATGATTCTGAACCTCCATCACGCAGTGGACATCCTAAACCCATCCATAGTCATATTACAAGAAACATGCAAAGTGCATGGTGATTATTGTCTTAATTTGGGGGCTTCTTCTGTATATTGCAAAATAGCCTAGAGCCTGTAGCCACAATATGGCCTATGGGTGTTTTATAAATGAAGCCCCAGCCACTCATTAATATACTTGCCTCTTGATGTAGGATCAAAATAAATATACTTTCTAACATACCAGTAATGAAGCTCTGTACCAAATATCAACTCAAAATATTTCAAAGCTTGTTGACACTTAATTAACAATAATCCCTCTGAGCATTATCAAAAGTCACAGGTATGTGCTTGAACCACCTGGGAGAATTGGACATTTCTACATTTTAAATATCACTGTTGACTAAAATGACTGCCTGTGATAGTACATGTATAAAGGTAACTGTTTTCATATATAAAAATAGTGTGCGTAAATGAACATGTATCTTGCAGTATGCCAGCAGGATGGTGTGGTGATGTCTGTTGACAATAGGATTAGCTCTGGATGTCATGCTATTTTTTAAATATTAACTAGTATCTAACAAGTATCTCCCTTGATAGTCCAAGCTTAGATCAAACATCAAGATATCAACTATAATTATACCCATGGGCAGATAATTGTAAAGCATGGTATGATAGGGTAGAAATATTAGCATAAATTAAATCAGGAAACTACTGTGCATTTTGCAGGTTCCTTGTTTAGAATTATATTTTTTGACCTTTTTACCAGGCTATACCAAACACATACTGCGTAAACTAAAATTTAGCATGCGCGAAGTATCAATATACAAAAATATACCCGATATGGTTTCGCCTACGAAGGTCGCTTCGAGACCAACCCAATGGCAATTGTCACAGAAAGGTACCAAAAATGTTACGAATATAGCAACGCACACTCATTGATATGCGAGGTATCATCGTTAAATCAATAGGCTTCCTAACAGACCAGACCTGCACTCAAACCGACCTAGGGTTATTGAGATATTATGTTCACGAGCCATTTCTACAAATTTTCGCTATAATTCCCGCCCACCCAGTAATATGCGAGGCGACTTAACATCTTCTACAAATCAACATGCTTCCTAACCGACCCGCAGAGTATCCCTGTATCAAATATCAACTCAATCCGACATACGGTCATTCAAATATTGTGTTCACGAGCCATTTCTTGAAATATTCGCAATAAACACCGCCCACTCATTAATATGCGATGTATCTTCTTCAAAATGAATAGGCTTCCGAACCGCCCCACATGGTATGCATGTACCAAATATCAACTTAATCCAACCTACGGTTATTGAGATATAGTGTTCACGAGCATGTTTTCCAGTCACTTCTTGATATTTTCGCAATAAGCCACGCCCACTCACTAATATGCGAGGTATCTTCGTCAAAATCAATATGCTTCCTAACCGACTCACAGGCCATCCATGTACCAAATATCAACTTAATCGAAAGTACAGTTCTTGAGATAACGTGTTCATGAGCATGCTCATTAGCCATTTCTTGAGATTTTCACGATAAGACCGGCCCACCGATTAATATGCAATATATATTCGTGAAAATCAATAGGCTTACAGCGCAATAAGCCCCACGCACTCATTAATATACGAGGTATCATCGTCAAAAACAATAGACTTCCTAACCGACTCACGTGGCATCCCTGTACCAAATATCAACTCAATCCGACTTACGGTTATTTAGATATCGTGTTCACCAACCAATTATCGAGATTTTCGCAATAAGCCCCGCCCACTAATTAATATGAGAGGAATCATAGTAAAAATCAATAAGCTTCCTAAGCTACCCATAGAGCAATAATATGCCGAATATGAACTCAAACGGTTTTTGAGTTATCGTATTCACGAGCTAGGCGTAACACACATACACATACACGTACACACACACATACACGTCGGGATGACCGCATAGATAGGCTTCCTATCAGACCACACCTGCCCACTAATTAATATGCGAGGTATTATAGTCAAAATGAATAGGCTTCCTAAGCTCAATCGGACCAACGGTTATTGAGTTTTCGTGTTCACGAGCTAGGCGTTACACATATACACATACGCACGCACGCACACACACGCCGGGCTGACCACATATATTTCTTGTTAAGACAATAAATAAAAAATACCCACCAAGACCATTGTTAATGGCATTGACACTAATTACACGAACCAATCACTCTGGCAAGCCATTCCACACACCAACAACTCTCTGAAAGAAGGAAAACTTCCTAACATCTAAACTGGAATACTCCTTACGTAATTTAAGACTATGACCTCTGGTACCAGAATAATCAGACAGCGTAAAAAATAATCAAACTTCTACTTATCAAGACCATGAATTTTAAATACCTGAATAAGATCACCACGAACACGACGAAGTTCCAAAGTAGTTAGATTTAGATAAGTGCATTGATACCCCCATGCCTCCCGCTCCCCACTTCCCTCTGGTCCCATTCCTATATTGAACATATATTAGTACCGCTATTGGTAGTATTCGCCCATTCGCTCATTGTTGAATTGCTCAGTTGAGTAGATAGAGCACTGGACGTGTGATCGCAAGGTCGTAGGTTATCAGGGGAGAAATACCAACCATGTATGCCTATGGTTAGCCACGTGTTTCAATACGTGTTTCAATACTAATTCCGATGGCTACATATATATGGTACCAATTGTCCCTAATATAATGTGTATCTTTGTTGGATAATATATTATAGTTATGAAATAGATCAATATATGTAATGGATGTGTCCAGTTGAAGTATATCTAATATACAGAGCATACTTTCCTCTACAGGCAATATATGGTTGGGTATATTAAGACAATCCCCAGGATAACTTCTCATCGGACACCCTCCTAAACAGCCTCCTCCCAAACCCAGCGGAGAAAATAGCTGGTGGGTATTTCCCTGGTGGGCTTGCTCGGGGGAAATTGTGCAGGATAAATTGATGTGGGATTATTGTCCTGGGATTATTGTGTCAGATACCCCATGTAATCATATGCATGTTGTAGGCTACAAACATGATGTTCACAATGTGACATGGGTTGTTACATACATATATACGGTTCCAGTACCTTACCAGGGGTGTCCCGACCTACTATGGATGCAGGGGGGGGGGGTATTATTGTCAACCCACTTTTACGCACTCCACTGAATGGTAGATTGGTTCATATTTAACCAGCCTTAAAATGTGAAGAAAAAAAAGCATATTTAATTACCGGCAGGTAATAATTACGAACACATAAAAAACACCATGTTGCTCGGAATGACTATCAATTTAATTCGACATTATTCGTGTATTCCCTGACAGAGATGTCGGTCAGAATCACCCCACTACAACCCCCACTATATACCACCACTGACCAACACACAGTAAGCTGATCCAGTTAATACTAATTTTAAGAGTACAAATCCTTACCCTTTGTGGTTTATAACTTTACAAGCGTCAACTGAAAGGTGCAGCGAAGGGTACAAAGTACATTCATTTGGAAAGAGCCCCGCTGGATTCCTTCCTTTGTTAGCTGGTGTGTACACAACCAGAACACAAACAAAGGTGGCCGATAGTGTGCCGTGGTTTTGGAATTATATTCTCAGTGGTATCATACAAACCACAAATTTGTTTGTGAAATTCCAGAGAGGATCATAGAATAATAGTCAAGGCGTTGCTGTAGGCTTGCTATACTGATGCATCTTACCAAAGATAGTGATCAAGGAAGGACTCATTACTAGTAGCTTTATTTGAGGGGACGAACTACTGTGTATCAGAGTACAGTTAATGACGCCAAAGTATTTACAATTCGGAGTTAATAATCGACGGACTGTTTCTTTATTCGGATCTAGAAATTACACGTCAATATTATTAGCGGTGGTAAGATTAATATTATACTTTTAACCCATGTGCATTCAATCGACGTATTCCTACTATATACATGTATATAAGTTAACTTGGCTCTTCAACTTAATAATACATTTAATATGGTTTACCATTTAATATATATGCATTCAACTCATGATGTAGGCTCATTGATTTTAATTTATTTTCACAAAAATACATAAACCATGTGAAATACATAAATTGCAAAGTGCAGGGATAACCAGTAAAGTATCGGGGGGACTTGCTTCCACTGTGGTCCCCATGACCACATCGTTTTAATGAAATATAAGGCTATATGACTATAGGCTAGCTTGTTACTTTGATACTTTAATTGTAATAGTACTTGGAGCGTTAATCCCTTTACAGGTGAAATAATCTACTTATCGTATCGTAATCCACACATGTAAGTTATTTATATTGTGTTTCCTGCCCAAGCAGAACACAACTTTTCGCATTATATCCTTCTAATTAAACAAATAATCTGCTAAACTGGGGATGACAATAATATGGTTAAGTTAATATGACGAGGGCCATATACCTAGGCTATGTACCGGTTGTACGTAATTATAGAATACCCCGCACTCCCGGCCAGGCGGAATACTCCACTATTAATAGAAGTGTTTTAAATCCCTAACCCTAATCCTTAACACTAATCTGTACTCTTGAGAACGAAACACCCCTAAATTACAATGGAACATTCCAAGATGGCGTCGTGGCGGGGTATTCTATAAGAAAGCCCTTTCTTTTTACCAGTGTGTATATTCATATGGAACATGTCGTGGTATGTTTTAATACTCGGTTTTAATAAACCTATTTCAGTGTGCCGATTATGGACTAGACTGGACATCGCACGCCGAGATGCTAGAGTCACAGTGTTTAGATGTGGTCAGGCGATTAACAATTCGGGCCTAGTGTAGCTGTGGTCGGGCGGTTAAAATCCGGGCTCAGCAGCCCAGTGTTGGCTTAACAATCTGCCTGAAAAGCTCAATTTTACGATGCTTAGCAACCATCTTAAGTAGTTCAAGTATAGATACTTATTAAATTTCGGATGGACATCCATTTAATGAATTTGATGTTTTGGTCGAGCGGTTAGCAACTCGGGCCCACGCGCATGTTTAGCTGCACGTGGTCGAGCTTGGAACAGTTCAACAATTTGCAACGGTAGCCCCCAATATTACAAATCCGTTTTCTTAAGTATATCCATTAGCCGACCAGGAGCTGAATCGAATTTGATATGCAATTAACTTTTCCCGCCATTTTACTAATTGAAGGTCGTATGAATTTATATTAAGTCCATAATTAGGCCCAATAGAGAAATACACTAATTGAATACCCCATACTACTTGATTGAGAAGATACAATATTTAGGCAATTGCGTCATTAACCCTTAATTTTTGGAGAAGATGAAAACACCCATTGTCCAACTCTGCTATAGTACCGAACTCCACCCACGAAGACCGGATTCCCGAGTGCTTAATTAATACACAGTAGGTTTGTAATTAGTGGACTTTCAGTTCACCACAACAACATGATGTAATTAGTGTAGTTGATTTTAAATGGTGGTGCAATACTAGCTGATTAATATACTGGATTTGACCATTTAGCTCAGTTGGTAAGTGTTCGACTTATACGTAATGTTATATAAGATGATAGGATCAGCAAGGACAAACTCTCTTTTCTGTAAGAAAGTCGTTTATAAAGAAACTATTACTAGATGCCAAAAAAAGTGAATACACTTTTAGAACTATAGCGTTGGAAATCATTAAGAAACTCCCCCCAAATTAGGATTACAAATCGAACAAATGCCTTTCTTTTGTTTTGTACTGTGTACAATATATTACTGTATTGTTGTTAGACTGTTATATATGCCTATCTAGGTTTAAAATCACCAATTTGCATCAATAATTTCAACACCTATAGATGTTCCTGATCAAGATTGCCAATTCATTTATACCATGTACTTCGATAGTAAAAATTGAGAAACTGCCTAGAACTTTTAAAATCGGCAAAAAATTGAAGAAACATCTTAGTAAATGCATTAGGGTAAGTGCACAGATCTGTATTCCTTGACATTTTTTGCAATAATTCCATGTACGAATGTTGGAATGATATCAAATTTGCAGCATTGTGTGTGCAATGTGATTGTGAATATGATCGTCACATCGTACAAGGTCATTAAAGGTCAACCGGAGTCATATAATTGCGCAATTAGGGTAAGTGTACAGTTGTCGCTTCATGTTCTTTACAATATAAATTGCATACATGACTGTGTGAACATCGGTACGAAATCAAAATTACAGTATTAGGAGTGCAACGTGATTGCGTATATTTCCCATACAAATTTAACATAGTACAGGGTCATTTAAGGTCAAGTAGAGTAATGGCGTTATATTGATATTGTAAAAGGACCTCGAACCCAGTATTAAGTATATTCAATCAATCACTGGTATCTACTACAAGTTGTACTAATTAATATAAAGCCAACTAAAGGATATGCATAGTTTTTAATTGGTATCCGCCAATCGTCGTCCGTCAATCGGCCATACCAAGGGTATTTTTATATTATAATACTGCTGAATTCGATGAAATGGCGAAACGTGCAGAACCTCCACATTGCTGTTGTATTATTGTATATAATATGCATGCACTATGTACATAGCCCGGAGTTGGCTGAACTTATTTCTGAAAAGTCTATTGACACCATGTTAGTTTGACAGTTTATGTGCGAGGTATGCGTTTAATCCAGGGACATTAAAGTAGAGGGTGGCTATGATCATGATGTATAATGTTCGCACAGAGGTAGGTCATGTATAGTAATCTACAATATTATATGACAACTGCATGTTTCCAGTTAGTGTGGGCCTACTCCTAATGGTTAATATTTCCCCATAAAATAATTATTAAATATAATCTCGTGGGCTTAAAGAACACCACAAATTGACCATCAAATGAAACTCAATATTAGATTATAATGGCCATTATAATGCGCATTCTGATACGCATTAGTCGAGACTGTGCCCGCCCGCAGTTATGAATTATTTTGACGTGAAGGAACAATATTGAAAATTGTAACCCAGAAATGTCAACGCCTCTTATTATATTAGCGCTATTTTTACAGAGTATCGTTTACCGATATGCAACTGTAACCGCAGTATGGACATGCACGTTGCAGTTGCTTGATGTAGTATCCCGGGGAGTATCTAGTAACTCCCTGGCATAACCAGGAGTTGATATGTTGTGTTTTAGTCCACCAGGAGTTGTTGATAAAATATGTAACGTTGTGGGTTAAATTTATGGACCACACATTCCGTATTATGTATATGTTATGATAATAATATATATGTATAAGCCTATATATGATTTATTATTATATAGGCCTACACATTGTTCATGGTTTTGATACATTTAACTATCCTCTATTATTTCTTCGCGCTATCTTGATTATTCGGGTACTATATATGTCATAGTCGAAGAGTATTGTAGGTTAGATGTTATGAAGTTTTTCTTCTCACAGATAATAGTTGTTGGTGAGTGGAATGACTTACCGGAGTTGTTCGTTCGCGTCGATAGTGGCAATACCTTTGGTCTAGGTGTATTTTGGGAATTGTGGACGGGTTTATTATATGATGTAGGCCTACAGGGTTGATAGAGGTTCATGATCATATTTTGAGGAGGGTACATGCATATCATGACTGATAACATGACTGATCCTTGTTACTTAAAAGGGTTCACAAATCTTGGAAATAATGTTAGCTGGTATTATCATGAGCGGAAATTATCTCCAAAATGCTTCAAATTACAATAAACTATATGGCCATTCCGTTATCAAAATATGAAGGTTTGGTGAATTTGGCAATTACAAAATATGAGATCTGTCATTTTGTTAAAAAGGGTCTTAGTCAAGAAGTGACGTCACACATGGCCCAGTGAAGTTCAAACACAGCCGGGTATTATGGTTTGTAAATATGTTATTTCAAAAAGTTAATGTCAAAATTCAAACTTTGCATGACTTCGAACTCATTGCTTATCAAAGTCTCAGCCATTAAATTTTTGAGGAAACTTTTTTGGGAGACTGAACCCAATACGATGGATTCCCCCAATACGTATACTACCGAGCATCATCCTAATCACACAATCCTAGCTAAGCTATGGCATAATATAAGACTTATTATACAATATGTATCTATAAATGACTGTTTTCAGTATCGGTTTCTCCCTTCACTCAGAGACATGCATATACCACCAACTCCCAACACTATCATGTATCTCTTCCCCTGACAACGATATACAGTATGCCTATATATGTACATCAAGGGTCCTTGTACACCACTATACTATACTAGTCAAATCAAAATTGATTTCATCGTTGCTCCAAGGTAAATGGACATACTTTGTAATACTATTCCAAAAATACAATTTGAAATTGATTTTCACTTACATTCTAATTATTGTCCACCGTACGAAATCCAATAATTGCAGAACGCTCGAATAAAATTAGACTTTACAATATCTTGGTTGATATTGATTGGCCCGTATGTCGCACGGTACATCACTGTACATGTATCTATACTTCACTGTACATGTATCTATATACTTATCTGACTGGCTAGGTCAGTTAGAGTGTGGGACTCGTGATGGGAAGGTCAGGAGTTCGAATATGGAGTGATGATGCTAGTCTTCCAGTGGCTCTGACCGGTACGTCAAAGGCTTTGGGTTGCTCGTATAACCTCGGCGTTGAAAAGGGCCAGGAATTTTGAAACCTCTAATATATCAATCAATCAATAATTGGTCGTGGGTCATTGTATGGGCGATATGCCGATATATTTAAAATATTAGAGTCCCTATTTTAATTTCGAAATCAATACGACAAGTTCCTGTCTGGCGTGTTTTCCCCAAAACCATTATCCCCAAAACAATTTACATATTACATATTTTTCCCAAAATATATTATTAAAATCGAATAAATATTTTTCTTTGGTAATGTAGTAGGCCTACATGTGTACAATATACAGTTCTATATTTTGTTATTCTGTTATATCTAGTCTTTAATATCACCAATTTAACCAATTTACATAAATAATTCCAACACCTAGATATGTCATTTACAAGATTTCCAAATATACCTCTTACTTCGATAGTACTATATTTACTTCACTACATATGCCTATACTTGCACCTACAAACCTACGTTTGAACACCACTTTCTCCCCGCAAAACATAAAATGCCCTTACCACCTCTCCTAAAAGTAGCGACTGTATATATAGTAGGTCCATGCCTCGCCTAATGGGGGTGTCTACTCCAAAATTCATAATTGGGGTTAATTGGGGCGTTATTTCCAAGGAACGAGTACCTTACATCGCACGAAAATAATGTAAACAACAATTCCGAAAGGTAGTGCACATTAATTTTATTTATTTCAACCATTGTTTCTGCAACTCACAAACTAAGTATGATAATTTCGAATGCAGCTATATTGCCACAACACCATGGTACAAGGAAGTATTTGATAAGCCTTAACACCACTGGTAGTAACACAACGAGAGGGTGCCCCTTCCGTCTCTATACATTTTGGGAATAATGAAGGTGAACAAATTATGACATTATATAATAACAATGACACAGATGACAGGAAAACGTATCGAAAGAGACTTAACTTCCCAAAAATTATGGCACAGATTCCCCATAAGTCTATACTATACCTAGCTGTCAGATTCCCCATAAACCAGTCATGGGTTTCACATCTGAGTCATTAATACGTTCCATGATTCGTCTCCATAGCGACAAGTTACCCTTTCAAAATACACAAACTCATTCTTATAGTTCATGCTGGCGCCAGAGCTGACGCTATATGCGGAGATATTGTTAGTTTCCCGACAGTTTGGGTGCATGGTAGACCAGTGCATGGGAGCGTGACGTTTCTCTACAAAACCGAAGTTATTCCGGACGCGTTTAAGGTCCCTCGGAGGTCACTCAAAATTGTAAAATGCGTCCAGACGTGATAGAAGCATCTTGATATTCTGGGATGTCAAAATGTTATCGTATGCGCGAGATGTAACATGTGCTTTATTTGGTTTGGTTTCTTTTGTGAAATGTTATAGAGATTCGCGCACTGAATCATACGGTCTTGTTTTCGCTGAAATCGACAACCATTCTTAGAGTTACGTGCGATCCAATGTAATAGCCTATATGGTAATTATATTATGCTTTCATTGAAGTGGTGATATTCCCAAAAGCAAGGAACCATTGAGCCATTCGGCTCTTGTTTTGCAATGTGATATAATTATAGACATATTGTACAATTATTTTCTTATGGGGGATATACAACTCTCTATGTAAAATATGATAGGATATATAAGACTCATTACCAAATTTCCACGACTATTAAAATACACGATATGTGTGCGGGTGTTGTCATTAAAACAAACAATCGATGAACCTACCGGTAGGATATTCTACTAAAATGTAGTTGAAATGAGCGAATATCAAAATGTTACGTATTATCCTTTGTGTAATAAGCCAACCCCTCTCATTATGCCCTTCACCTGCCCATGGCTCTACGACCAATCTCTGTCCAGGACCATTGACAATATTCAAACTTGGGACATAATTATGTGAATAACTACATCTCTGCGAATAACGTAGCATATCCGCGAATAACGTAGCATATCCGCGAATAACGTAGCATATCCGCGAATAACGTAGCATATCCGTCAATAACGTAGCATATCCGCCAATAACTAGCATATCCGCCAATAACTAGCATATAATACGCCGCGAATAACTAGCATATAATACGCGGCGAATAACGTAGCATATCCGCGAATAACGTAGCATATCCGGTAGCATATCTCAACGCGAATAACGTAGCATAGCTCAACGCGAATAACGTAGCATATCCGCGAATAACGTAGCATGTCCGCGAATAACTTAGCATATCCGCGAATAACTTAGCATATCCGCGAATAACTAGCGAATATCTGCGAATAACGTAGCATATCTCAACGCGAATAACTTAGCATCTCTAAGAATAACGTAGCATATCTGCGAATAACGTAGCATATCTGCGAATAACGTAGCATATCTCAACGCGAATAACCATATCCGCGAATAACGTAGCATATCTGCAAATAACGTAGCATATCTGCAAATAACGTAGCATATCTGCAAATAACTAGCTATCGCAAATAACGTAGCATATCGCAAATAACGTAGCATATCGCGAATAACGTAGCATAACGCGAATAACGTAATAACGTAGCATATCTGCGAATAACGTAGCATATCTGCGAATAACGTAGCATATCTGCGAATAACGTAGCTGTCGCGTATGATGTTTCCTGAATGTGTATATGGCGCCATCATCTTCACCTTCTAAAATAATTTTACGATGTCTAATTTATATTTGGTGGGGAGGGTGTCGTACCCCTGTTGCGATTTCCGTGTAGACTTCACACCTACTGTTATTGTACTACGATAGTTATATGTGGAATCTAATGTTGGCCACATGATATTCATCATTTACGCTATGTGTATCAACAAATTCAGTTGCATATTTCCTCAAAGCGGAGGAAAGTGACACTGACCTCTTCTGTTTGAGTCGAGTGGAGCAAATCATATTGGATATAATTCACTTGTCTTCGAAATACGCCCGACACTTTGCAACGTTTTGATGATGTTATCCTATTCACGATGATAGTGACGGGTAGCATAATATATATGTATATATGTAGTAGTGATATTATTAGTTTGTCACGCCTTGTTGCGAACAGCTAATTTGACTTTCAAAGTTTTGCGTATAGCCTCTGGCAGATCGTGGCGGCGGCTCGCTGTGGCACTGCGATGGTTGTTGCATCAGTCATGTACATAGCATACACCACACCGCCCCTGACCGGTGGAGAATGGGGCCTCCCGTCGGCATGTTAGGAATGTCAACACGCGTCGTTGACTGTATTTGGAAGCAAGCGGATATCAACATGATAGCAGCATACACCCCACGCTTAGCACTGTATGGAATATTGTGATAGATCAACGTTATATCAGAGACAACGCAGAACCAGTAGGCAAGAAGACTAGAGGACGAGGCAAGGGAGGCAAAGGTGGGTAGGCTCGACACACACACTGGGATCTGGAGTAGCATATCTAAATACAACTCATAAAGTGCACAGCTCCTGGTAATAGCAGGATAGCATTTTAATAGGCATTTATTTTATTGAGGCTGTTCCCGATGATGTTATTATAAAATGGGGGACGTCGAGCATCAAGGTCAGGGAAAGTTTGTACTTTGGACTTAAAAATATTTTGATTGAACCTTCAAATAAATAGCGATAAGATAAGAGGACTCTGGAACATTTTATTTCTTTTACCATTGTTATGGTTCTCTTGTCTTAGTAGTATTTCTTGTCAAGAATTTTCAAATAAACATTTCAGTAACGTCAATGGCAGGTGGTGTGCTGTATTACCCGATTCTTATCATGGATTGTATATTAAGCACACTGCTTTGACTTATTCCAGTGGCTCTAACTGGTATATCAAAGGCTTTGGGTGGCTCATATAACGATCGCGCTGAGAAGGGCCAGGAAACCTATTCATTCATTCATTGACTTATCAATGAATTAACATAGTCTCTGATAGTTCAACGTTATTTTCTTTTCTGATAGTTGAACGTTGTTTTCTTTGGTGGGAAGCGTACAAGTTTTGGCAGCCTGTATTGAAATTTTTCAATCGACTGGTACTTGGCTTATAGCTACTACAAGTACTGTATAGTTACTTAAAATAACACGTACTTCGAGAGACTGGTTTAATGGCCTGTCTAGCCCAAATAGTACAGAATATATAGGCCTATATATTATAGTCTATATATCGCTATTCTATAAGAAACTATAATAGTACTAGCATTAAGAAAGTTAGTATTGAAAATCATAATAAATGTTAATTCACATCATAGACATATACTTACCCTAACAACATCCTTAATGCCACTCCTAATATACTCCCCATAACATCGAGAACATTATACACCTAGAC
>JAODAI010323270.1:0-15528 GCA_027575025.1 Scotoplanes globosa | reverse complement strand
AGAAGAGGTAGGGGGAGACCTCGTCTGAGATGGAAGAACTGTGTTGAGAGGGATTTAGGAGGGCTGGAGGTGATGGTAACTGGAGGATGGTGGCTAAATATAGAGGGAGGTGGAGAGCTTTGGCCAATAATGTGGCTTTCAGTTAGTATTTTCTTCCTCACCCCTGTTTAGGGATTCACGAGGTAGAGAAACAGATACTGTTTTTGTAGACAACACATACGCCATTCTTGGCACCTATACAAAGTCTGTACCAAGCGTTGTTTATATGATACCATTTTCCCGAGCCACAGACTCGTGTTTAGTCCGAATTAGTCCGTCATGTCTATAACGAATAGCCTAAAACTTGTACGATCTCCCTGATTTTCACTCTACATGTTTCAATTCAAGTACATTAACATCCACATATCAATAGCACCATATCCTCTCCACATGGTATCTAAAATTAAAATCAAAAATGTATATGGGACTTTTCCCGAAGGGTATCATAATGTGTGTCTACGAATATGTAGCTAATGGTGGTGTCTTATACTTAACTTGACCATATCTACAATTAATTCCTAGCAGGTTATTTTCTTAATCTTTTTAGCAACAATTATTCACTGTGATTTTTTGTATCCGTTTGTACGTTTTCTAAAAATACGACTTCAAATTTTAACGCCAGAAATGAAGTGTTGTAAAAATGTGCAATTATTGCATATGTTTCTATACTAAAGCTTGTTAATAAAGAATCCATGTGTTATAACACTATTATTTGCAGTACATTGGTTGATTATAATGCATTGTACAACTATGATGTTATTGTCTGACAAAGTCCGTCTCATCTCAAAAATTAAAACCAACAAATAAATAAATCAAAATATAAGACATAAAACAATACAGTACATAGAAAATACCTAAAATAATTTGCCTTCCATGTTTCTTTATATTTGGCTATGGTGAAGATATATTATATTTCAAACACGATTGTGTGTAAGTTCAGGTATTTTTCGGAAATAATGTGAAATGATGAATACTAATGTCGTAATTAGACAATAACATAAAAAATAACATAATTAATACTTTTTCGACAGTATGTTGTTCAGAACATGTTTTTCTATAAGCAAACTCAGTTTAAGGTCATTCGGATATTCCATGTCTCAGGGGCTTAAAATTCCCCCCCCCCCCGGACATGTGAACATCAACATAGTCTGCGTAAGTTAGGGTTAAAACAGGCTGCTCCAACATTGGCAGTCTATTAGCGTGGCCCATTAAATATTTTGGAAATAAACGTGTCGTTTTAGAAAAAAAGCTCGAAACATTTTACAAAAAGTGTCGCATTTTAGAAAACATTGCGTCGCTTAAGAACAAAATATGTTGTTTTAGACAAATTCAAAATATTTGAGAAAAAAAATTGCATCATAGAGAAAAGCATGTCGTTTATATAAAACATGAGTAATTTTAGAAAATTGAAACATTTTCCAAACAAAGTGTTATTTTAGAAAAATGATCGCTTGAAGAACAAAATATGTCGTTTTTAGAAAAATAATGATACATATTTTAGAAAATATGTGGCATTTTTAAAAAAATCATGTAGTTTGTAGACAAAATGTGTAATTAAAATAAAGCTCGAAACCTTTTAGAAAAAGCGTGGTATTTTAGTGAAAAACATGTCACTTAAGAACAAAGTATGTCGTTTTATCAAAAGTTCGAAATATCTCAGCAAAAATAAGTGGCATTTTACAAAAAAGCATGTTGCTTATATCGAAAAAATGCCTAACTTTAGAAAAAAAACTCGAAACATTTTATAAACATGCGTGGTATTTTAGAAAAAAACGTGATGCTTAAAATGTATAGTCCACCCAAATGTCCAAGTAATATAGGAAGACTTATGTTAATGCCATATACTAAATTATACACATTTCGCACATTACAATTCCCCAAAATCACAATTTCAAGTTATTATTTACTTATTGTTAATTAACATGTATTTAAGAATAAAATATGTCATTTTAGAAAAAAAGATCGAAATATTTTAGAAAATACTGGACATTTAAAAACAAAACATTGGTTTGGTTGGGTGTGAGATAAACAATAAAATACATAGAAAATACGAAAATCATAAAAAATGAAATACGTAAGAAAATACAAAAATATCACAATATATCCAATTTTCCTTATAAATACCAAAAATATATTTATAACATTACGTGCGCCTTCCATGTACTTAGCTCATAATTAAAAAAAGTGTATATAATCAGGATTTTTGTTGCACCATCTTATATAGTCCATATTTGTCTATAGGAATAGTAAGTTTCAACTCATTATGGTGTTCATTCGCTTGATATAGTAGCAGAGTGTAGCTGAAAGTAGCCATGTAAGATATGGTAAAAATAGCATAGTAATAATATGGTATATGTGTTAAGAGTGAAAAGTTGAGACATAGGTTGCAGTACAGTCAATCTGGTAAACCATCGATGTATGTATACTGACGTAATGTTGCGTTGTTTCACATTGACGTTGTAGTCATACAACTACGATTGCCACAAATTACAGTATATGGTCTGGTTAATAATTGTAATATACGTACATATATGATTGTCCATGTGTTTTAGTCCACGAAGAAATACCTTTGCCTGAACCTGTTGATGATAATAATGCAAAGTCATTAAAAATTGTTGCAAATGGTGTGACAACTGTGGGGTTATTTTAAAGGTTGATTTTAATAGTAACCGTTTTGTATAAGAGAAACGTCACTTTGAGGTAAATAATATCCTTTAAATACCATCCCAAATGGGCGAGAATTATCTTCGTGCCATTAAACATGTTGAGATATAGTACCATAATTATGTGATACGTAAATACCACAAATGTGGGAAAATATGCATTCTAACAACTGAAGTATTACAAGTGACGCGTGATGTGTCATTTTAACACATGAATAGTACAACGAGGGATAACTCTGCGAGTGCTACAGCAACCCCCGTCATTAAGTGTTGTTCTTTATAATTTTAACATTTGGAAGTGTAGAAGCAACACTTGATAACACATATGAAGAGTGTGAGGAAGGAAACCTATCCGAGTATCACACCAACCCTTCATGAACAGTTACATTTGAACACTTCAAAAGTGTTATCTAGAATAGATGATACTAAAAAGTGTAGAAACAACATTTAACAGTACTTACGAAGAGTGTAACGTCAATCCTTTACGAAGTATTACATATGTCCTTTAGAAGAGTAGAGATAATACTTGAACATGCAAAACAATTTATATTCTATAAAGATAATAATAATTATTATTACCAAAGTAAAAACATTAATCATTTCTTGTACGTGATGATATTATCTGTAGAAATTAAAGTTCCATCAGTTTCAATCAAATACATACTGTATTGAAAATATACTATATAATGACAAAATCATTGAATTGAATTGTAAAATGCCGTAGGTGTTTTTTTAGTTTTAGATTAAATCATCCAAAACCAATAGTCAACTTTTAATTAGAAATTGAATTAAATTTGTATCATATGACATTTGTACCAAGTACTACAAATAACTAACAATTTCTTTAAAATCGTCTATTTTTCACTGACCTATTATAATTATTATTGAAATTGGAAAATGTGGCTGTAAGTTTTTTCTGGGAAACTCCAGTTATCGACATTATATTAGTATACATAGTAGTTATGTTTTGTCCATTTATTTGTTAACAATATTTGATTATTAAAAACAAATATGTGTTATTGTCTTACACAGTTGTAGCTCGTTTGTGGCATAATAAACATGATATAGCGTCATGTGATTTTTCCAATGCCTGGATCTTGGATAAATTGATAAAATGAATGGATGTACGTTTTTTGGCAGGGAAAACCCAGGTGGGTATAAAGTTTTTGCCATATAATATGATTTTCGAAAGTCATTTTCTATATGATTTATTTATGTTTTATTCACGGCATGAACTATAAGTTCATAAATAATATATTTTTGAAAAAAATCAATTTAACGCAATTTCAATTTGCAACACACCTAGATTGTAGATTATACAATAAGGCTAAGCTGTACATTGTACACATTACTCTGAAGATGTGCATATATATAATCATTGAAATAATTAAATATGTAGTCATCTATTCAAATATTACTATTATTTAGCTTATAGTACAAACGTGTATGTATTATACCAATAGCCACATCGTTTTGTTATGTTTGTAGCGATGTACATTATGTATATTATAAAACAATATATTATTATTTGCAGCGAGTTTGAACAAGATAAATTAATGAATTAGTAAATATAGACACATGGACATGTTTTTTACTTAAGAATGTAAAGTCAAACCAATGATATGTATACTACATTGTTCTATAATTGATATCAGTGTACAACACAATATAACCTCCTCCTTAATCCAATTAGTTAATCAATGTTAGGTAATGGAAGTGATTAGCGGGAAAGTCGGTCCAAATAATGTACTGAAAAAGGATTATGCTGAAGATCTAGCAGAATAGGTATGGATAGTAATGGCAATATGTATTTGAGAGGCATGAGTTGCATAAGAGCCTGGATAAGACACATGTTTTATATGTCAGCGTGGCAACGAATCAATATGGCTTCCGTAAAAAAATATTCAACCTACATGGCTACACTTAATCTTGTAGGCACAATTTATAATGGCATCCATAACAAACTAAGTTCAATTGAAGTCTTTATTGATTTATCAAAAGTATTCCACACCATTGATCGTTCTATGCTTCTCAATAAGTCATTTTATTATGGTATTAGAGGAACTGATCATAATATCTGGTTTACTAATTATCCAAGCAACCGTGTTACATTTGTTACATATCTAAATGTTATTTCACCTACATTATCTTGCAATGTTGGTGTTCCCCAAGATCTTATACTTGGTCCACCTTTATTTTTAATATACATTAATGATATTTGTCTGACATCTAGTAAAACTATTTTTTATCTTTTTGCTGACGATACAACTCTCATATTCCAAATTTATAATTGAGATACTGTCATTTTAGATACCGTTAATGAATTTACTAAAGTTGCAAACTCGTTAAATGCAAAGAAACTTACTCTAAATGTCTTAAAAACAAAGGTTATGATTTTCGACAACAACATAAAAGATACATCTCAGATTTCTATCCCACTTAATGGTGTGAATGTGTCAATCTCACAAAATACCAAATTTCTAGGAACCATCATTGAATCAAAATCAAATTAGAAAACGCATATTTGTAACGTCAGTAAAAATATATCTCGTGTTAATGGTATCACAAATACTGTTAACCATTTCTTACCTAAGTCAGCTTTATTAACTCTGTACAATGCACTGTTTTTGCTATACTTCTAATAATCTGATTTGGGGTTCTGCCTATAACACCACTATGTATAGTATTTATCTTTTATAAAAACGTGTTGTTCGCAATATTTGCCATGTTCCTTTTATGAGTCATTCTGCCCCTTTAATTGCTGAGTTAAATATATTACCAATCCAAGACTTACACAAGTTTCAACTTGGTGTATTCACTTATACATTTCACAATGGTTTCCGTCCCAATTCATATAGCTCGTTCTAGAGGCCTACTCTAAATTCCGATTTCCACCAACACAATACACACATCGGTGCATTACTTCACCCACGCTCATCCAGAACAAATTATCTCAATCACAGGTACGCAGTTCCTGGGTTACTTTCTGGAACACTTTACCTAATAATATCCGTTCTAGTACTTATCTAAGTATATTTAAACGAGCTTTAAAAAAATATCTCGAAACTGTATAAACCCCCTTTTTCGTGTATGATATTCTTTTCGTCATGGATTTTTGTCATATGTAAAATGGCGGTCTCGGGAGCAGGATTTGAAACGCCTGCCTCGTTATATCTGGTCACTTTTCGCAAAGAGCAAGGATTTGTCCCGGTGACCATCCATACATAATACGGATCTTACACTTCTGAGTCAGGCGCGCTTCGGCTGCAGCCACTGGACCAGCGCTTTGAGGCATAGCACAAGGCGCTATATAAGTGATGTACATTAGTATTACTATTATATATGTGTGTGCGCGTGCAGTAGGGTGTGTGTGTGTTTTGTAATTTTATGTTTGGGTTGTGTATCTTCATACAAGTCTCTGTTCGTTTTTACTTTCTCTATTGTTAATTCAATTTAATTCATTATCACATAATTTGTTTCTTATGTGTAATGGGAGCCAGGCTCGAAAAGCTCTGCTTATATATGGTATCCTCTCCTTTCTACCACTTATTATTATATTGTTACGTTACCATTACTTCTTGTATCAGTATATTGTATTGTCTATAATTATATAGCATTTATCTGTATTATGTTGAAAGGAAGAAATACATTTGAAAATTTCAATTAGGTATAACCCTTGCCGACAAAGGTGTTAGTAGAGGGATAGTTTTGCGTATCTGGGGGCGGTAATTTCTAAATTAATTCAGCTGGGGGCTCTGGCCTGAAGAAATGCAGAGGGGGTTATGTCAACTAGACATATATCCGTATGTGGATATATCCTCACGGGGGAAGCTAGCTAGTTATTTATCATGTTATTATAGGTACTAGGTAGTATATGATATTTCCATGAGTCATACTGGTACGTTAAAATGTGTTCTCTGTTTTCCCCTCCATAATGGATATATGATTTTCAGCTCTGTCTATACATTGTTTGATACCCTCTGTGTAAATTAGCAAATAAATTCACAACCCGGCTTTAAACAAACAGAGTAGATAGTCACATAAATCTTGGTATAATCTAATTCTTTGATATAATGTACATAAACTTCACAAAATCCAGAGTTGTTTGGGTTTGTTTGTAGCTGAAAGAGACCGCCTCAAATACAATCCACTTTAAAGTTAGGTAATAATCGCCAGAATCAAAGGCCCTCGGTCTGAGTGGACCAGTTCAGTATCAGAGTGGACAGAATTTAACAAACGTCGTTTTCATGTGTTACAATTAGTGATTGAAATGATTTACCAGTCGAATGCAAGAATGCCAAATCCTTATACGTTTTTAAATATTTGCTCAATAATGTATTTCATTTTTAATATGAAATTTATCTGTATATATGATATGTATGGTAATATGTTTTCTATGGTTAAGCTTCTGATTAATGGCTTTGATTTATCTTTATTATTTTATCATACTGATTTTATTAATGCAATGAAATTTATAACTTACACTTTTTTAACAAGGGTCTCTGGGAAGATTAGCTCTACAAAGCTAACAGAGTTACCCAATTAACGTTTTTAAAAAATATTTATATATATTATAGTTGGAATCATCTTATATTGTGAACTATCGATCGATCACAAGTTGTAAATCTTGTTATCATATTATATTCAATAACATGTAATGGCCATATATTTCAATATCATACAACCTACATTCAACCAGGCTATTATAACTTCGCTAGCTTCGAGTTCAACATCATGACTAAGTGCTGAAACTGATGATTTTAAAAATATTGATTGGGATCAGTTTTCATTCGAGTTAGAACTGTGTACTAGATAATATATGTAGATAGTCCTTGAACTTGTGTGGAATATTTGGATATAGCGTCCATGTCTTCCTGTCTATAGCTGGGTATTATTTTCATTTGGAACAGCAATAGCATCATTACTAATTTGGTGGAAAAGGACGAGTCGAGAGTTTTCCTTCGATGAGCTAATAGGCCACGACACATAGGGGCAACAAGTGCCTGGAAAACACCTTTCGTCAATAAAAAATAAGGCAACATACCTTTGCTCTAGATTTGTTCTACAATTCGTTCTACACATGAAACCATTGACCCACACGCCAGAATGTGGTGCTTTGTACATTTTATTGACCCTTGAAAATGTCATGTCATTTTTCAAATATCATATGAAACCCTGTACTCTTAGCCAGTATAATGTACAAGAGGCATATATATGTTTGTGATTAGTTACTGTGAAGCACTATAATAACAATAATTATGTTAGAACATACTAAAAAGATCAGTTATGGTCTGAATTAGTCATACTGGTCATTATTAAGAGTGGTTTGAAGGGCGCCCTCTATGACATACAATTCATTGTTGCATACAAACATGGTTTATTCCACAGGATAGTTTTCAAAATTAGAGTAGATAGTAACTTTTACATGAGTTTCGATTATAATTTTATGAGGAATCCAAATATGGCACTGAAAAAACGAACAACATACTATTTTGTGGTAAAAGTGGTCATTTTGAAGGTATTTCTGTTCAAAATTGCACTTTTTTAAAAATTGTTGTAGAGATTAATTTTCATATATGGGTTCGGATCAGAATTTTATGGTAAATCCAACTATGACACTGAAAGAATGAACAACATAATATCTTGTGGTAAAAATATCATTTTTTAGTTATTTTTGTTAAAAATTGTCTTTTTAAAAAATTGTGGTAGAAATTAATTTTCATGGGTTTGGATCAGAAGTTTATAATGAATCTAAACATGGTAGGCTAGGACCTACTGAAAACATAGAAGTAACTATTTTTGAAAAAGTAGCACTTTGGGGGGTAAAAGTAACACTTTTTTTGGTAATGTAGCTCACTGTTTTGGAAAAGTATGGCACTTTTTTGGGAAAATAATCTCATTTTTGGGGAAAAGTAGCTCATTTGGGGAAAAGTAGTACTTTCTGAGATATTTCTTAGGATCGTTATTAGATTTAAGTGCAGGGTAGTCTAGTATATTTGTAATTGTAAATCATATCTTGTAAAAAGATGTTTGGAACAAAATACAAAACACATTATTTTATCTCTCTTTTGTAACAGTTGATGTTAAATAATGAAATACAACACATTATTTTCTATGTGTTGTTTGGCATAATAATTTTATATATCTCGGTATAAAAATACTTTAGCTATAGGTCCCCCAAATCATGTTTAACATCATTAAAAGAAAACATGTTTGTATCAGTCCATTTTGGAGGGTGTCATCAGAACTACCCGGCTCTTTGTCATCTATAAAAAACTGTTTAACAACTAATTTGTTACAGTTGAGGTTTGATTATGCTGTCCTCTACATTACTCCAGATGTTGTAACCTAAATGCATAATATTGCAAAGATTATCTCTTATTTAAAAAAAAAATGTACCATATATCAACTTAATCTGACCTACGGTTATTGAGACATTGTGTTCACGAACCATTTCTTGAGATTTTAACAATAAGTCCCGCCCACTCATTAATATGCGAGGTATCATCTTTAAAGTTAATATGCTTCCTAACCGATCTACAGGCCATCCATGTACCAAATATCAACTTAATCCAACCTAGGGTTATTGTGATAACATGTTTACAAGCCATTTCTTGGGATTTTTGCAATAGGCCCCGCCCAATAAGTAATATGCGAGATATCATCATCACAAAAATAGGCTTCCTATACCGAATAATATCAACTAAATCCGACTAACGGTTGTTGAGTTATCATGTTCACGAGCAAGTGTCATACACGTACACGCACATAGTCATACACACGTCAGGGTGACCGCATATATTTCTTGCTAACACCAAAAATACAAATGTTTGTATTATTGTTTTTAACCGGTCATTTGTAACCTCCCTTTTTTACCACCCTTGGGATTATTCTGTTGTCGATGATTACTTGATCGTTGATCAAGCTCCAATCTCCACACTGAACAACACGTGAGAAGGCAACACAATCTTAAAGAAAAAATTATACGGAAAAGATCTTTGCGTGAAATATCATTCTTTCTACACTGGACCTTAACTTAGCATATGAAACGTAAAGAGTAAAGAGTTTGGTGCTTCCCGTTCAAAATTAATAAAAAATATTGTATTGTCGATTGTGTTTAACGGCTCATTTGTAACCTTCCTTGAAATTGTTTTGTGGTCGAGGATTACTTGATCATGTTCCAATCTCACACACTGATCAACAAGTGAGAAGGCAACATAAATCTAAAGATTAAATTCATTGCCGTAAAATTGAATATGCAAAAGATCTTCTTTGTGTGAAAGGTCACTTGATTGTTTGCTTCAATCTAGAACGCTGAACATCAAGCAAACAGACAACATATTTGTATAGTCCAACCGACAAATATTAACCGACGGCGTTTGACGTTATTGCCCCCAGTGTACGTTAGATCTATATTGTATTTAGAACCATTAGTGGGTACAATTATATAATACCACGCACCTATCTGACTACCTATGCGACTCCATGACTCCATGGAGTCGGAGTCGCAGTCAAACGATCGATGAAGTAATCCTCTCATTGTCGTTCAAACTAAAAAACTTTGGTCAGCATACGTGACGTGTTAGCTGAAAAATAGCTGGTCCAGATAATAGTCAATCATTTATATAACTTGCCAACATGAACGAAGTTCATTGTGTAATGTATGTTCGTTCTTCAGGTGCCCTCTGTTAGTATTACTAGTCTAGATCTGACTGTGACTTCAGTCCATGAATTCGCAGTCAAAATGTCCATACTTACAGCACAGGCTGACTGTGACTCTGACTCCAGCTGAAATATAGCTGGTACAGATACTAATCAATCGAAAGATATTTATAACTTGCAATGCCAACATGAATGAAGTTCATTCTTTAATGTATGTTTGTTCTTTAGATATGATATATTGTCAACATGAATGAAGTTCATTCTTTAATGATTGTTCTTCAGATATGATAACTTGTCAACATGAATGAAGATCATTCTTTAATGTATGATCATTCTTTAGGGCCCCTGTGTTAGTTTTACTCTAGATCTGACTGCGACTCCAGCCCAGCTAATTATGTAGACTGACTGAATGTTTAATATGGTGGGCCTCCATATGAATCCAATTTACCTTGGCAAAGTAAAGTGACAAATATATACTTGATCAAATTATAACGTGAGACTTGGATTCAAAATTGGCATAACATTTCATCACAGTATTGCAAATGAAGCGCCCCAAAGATCCTTGAAGATGAACGATCGAGGCACATTTAAAGTAACTGTCTAATATAGAAGGGTGCGTTTTGCAATGCAGTCAATTTAATCATATAAACTGTGACGTACCGTGTATAGGGCATTATCTTGATATGGGTTCATCCATCATATAAGTACTAACTGCGCCCTCTTACGTATTTCCAATTATTTGATCTGGTTGTAGGCTTGTAGCATATAGGCTAGAAAACCGATACAAATATTACACAATTAATTGGTCGCTATACAAGTTTCTATAATATGACCAATTATGCAGAAGAGCGATGACAATGCATGTGGTTTGATCATGTAAAACCCTCTAGTCGAGTTGAATCATTTGAAATTATGACTCGACTATTTCTTCATTTAGTTTTATTCCCACAATTGGCAAGGCTTCTCGTATTATGAGCACATCTGCTTCTCTAATTGATAATATTCTTACCAATAACTTAAATCATTTCACTTCGGACATTGTAATATCTGATATTACTGATAACCTTCCTATATTTATGCATGGTAGATCTGATAAAGGAACACAATCTCAGAAGGTTTTTTATGCTAGAAACTATACTACTGATAATATGAATAACTTTATTGATACTATTCACAATACTAATTGGGATAATATTTATTCCGTCAATAATGTAAATGATGCATATAATATGTCTAGTTCAATGTTTTTTAATTCATATACAAGTTTTTTCCATCAATATTCATTAGTAATTCTAAACGACGTAAAAATACATTATTGGATCAGTAACGGTATTCTTAAATAAATTAATATGAAATATAAGCTTTATAAAAGATCTTTAGATAATCCATTATTGGAAAATATATTAAAATTCCGCCAGCACCGTAATAAACTTAATCACATACTTCGCATAGTAAAGAAACGATATTACATTGATACATTTAATGATTGTAAGTATAATATTAAGAAGACATGGTCGAATATTAATGATGTTTTACATAAACCTAATAATACATGTTCTAATTTAGAGATCATGTCAATACAGAAAATGGATTCAGTGCCTTTTTTGTAAAGATCGGTCCATCATTGGCTGCTATTATACATAGTCAGTCAAGTGCC
The DNA here is from genome assembly GCA_027575025.1 of Scotoplanes globosa. Lineage (NCBI taxonomy): Eukaryota > Metazoa > Echinodermata > Holothuroidea > Elasipodida > Elpidiidae > Scotoplanes > Scotoplanes globosa. The sequence goes on along the minus strand of JAODAI010323270.1, from coordinate 3,507 downwards.
TGTGATTATATCAGAGATCCTAATCCCTTCACGTTTTTTATGTCTCCCACGTCTGATGATGAAGTTGTCATGGTTGCACTCTCTTATCTAACACCTAATACATCTACTGTGTATGATTGCATAAAACCTGATATTGGCAGGAAAGTGATTCATTAAATTTCCAAACCCCATTGCTATATTATTAATTTATCTTTCAAGGACGGTATTGTTCCCGATAACTTAAGAATTGCACAAGTCATTCCTATTTTCAAAAAGGGTAATCCAATGTTTTTCACAAATTACAGACCGGTTTCTGTTTTAACATGTTTTTCAAAGATATTTGATAGAATCGTTTATAATCGTATATATACTTTTATCTCATAATATAATATATGAAGGTCAGTATGGTTTTCAGTATGGTTATTCAACCGAATTAGCACTATCTGATTGTGTTAACATACTGTGCAATTCTCTTAACCGGAAACTAACGTCAGTTGGAATATTTCTGGATCTATTTCAAAGGCTTTCGATACAATCGACCACTCTATTTTATTAAACAAACTAAGCTTTTATGGTATTAGAGGCAATGGCTTGGCGTGGATGACCAGTTATCTCACTAGTAATATGAATCAGTTTATATTGTTTAATAATATTCAGTCTGAACTAATGGATGTCACATGTGGCATTCCACAGGGTTATATTTTAGGGCCATTATTATTTATTATACATGTCAATGATATTTACAATATCTCCGATAATTGTAGTGTTGTTTATTTGCTAATGACACTAATATATTTTCTCAAATAGTGATCCCGAAGAACTTCAAACAATTGCATCTTCTTATTTAAGTACATTTTACAACTGGTTTTCTTCCAATAAATGATTTCTAAATTTTGAGAAAACTAAGTACATTATTTTCATATTTTCAGCAAGAGCATTAACAATTGTAACTTTCAACTTACTATGAATAACAAATGCTTACACAGAGTTAATAATATATCATTTCTAGGAATTTGAATTGACTTGCGACTAACATGGAATAACCATGTTGATCTAGTTAGTAAAAAATATGAAGAGGATGTCGTGTACTTTCTAAGTTAAAACATATTTTACCTAAGATAATTCTTCCTTCTTTATATCATACACTAATTTCACCTCATCTAATATATTGTATTACTTTATTGATCAGGAACTAGGAAACAAAACGTAGACAAATTAATTGTACTACAGAAAAGAGCTATTTGTCATATATCACTATATCACATATCACTATATCACATCACAAATATATCACATGTCATTTAAAAGAACCTTACATAATAACTATCTTAATCAATATTAACTTGCATTACACATTTATATATTAATGTGTTCACTTATGTTATATGTTTTTCTAATAATTGTATTTAATATTTTCTTCTCTCTCGTGCATGGGGAGTGATTTACTTGTTAAGCCTGTATGGATTTCATAGACCACTTCCTCCACAATGTATCTTTTATTTGAACAATTTATTTTATTGTAACAAATACATAAATGAAATGAGTCCAGTTCGAGTCACGTGGTTTTATTAAACCAAGATACTGGAGTCGGTTCAAGTAAAACAAGATTGCAGCTTCCAGTCGAGTCCGCCGAGTTTCAAAAATGTGTAAATCGAGGTCGATTCGAGTCTAACCATTGCCTCCATGCGATGGGTTAGGTGTGGCATAAGCTGGACTAATCCATGGAAATGAGTACAGTCCGTAGAGTAAAAGTTGTTAAAGAAGGAACATTTTAACTGGTGCATTTGACAATTTGAACATTATTTGGAATTGACTGGAATCAAGTCATGTTAAATTATGACTCATTACAATTTCCGCCCTTTGATTAGTGTAGGCCTACTGTTCACAATGGGCGATCGGCCAATAGACATGACATTTCTCGACCGTATATAGTTTCAGCATATAGTTTCAGTTGGTTGTCTATCGGTGTTCATTTACGACTATATGCTAACTGGACACATATGCTGAAATGTTATTAGCTGCAGTATCACTACAATTCTAGCCCACTGGAAACTACCATATCACTCTAGCAGCTTCAATCAGCAACATGAGACTGACTAGCTTAATTGTGGGGTTTTCAGTAGTATACAGCTGTATATTTTGGGACACAGATCTAATCCAAAAACTACATAATTGTTGGATGTTTCAATGCAATAGTTAGATCAGACATGCAGTTTAGTTGGATTTCAGTATGCATGGTATTAATTTAGGACTATTTTTCGCATTCTTTTAAAAATATGGCTATACAAATCTCCGAATCTGAGGTCAATCTTTCGCAAAATCATAAAAATATTTGTTTTGCATGTGTCTCATCATAACATGTGTATCCAGTTAGTCTAGTAGTAAATTGCCAATTTGATTAGGCAGTCAAGGTCATAGGTAATATCGCCCACTACATACACTAGACTTTCGAAAAATTATACTTTATATCACTCACCATTGGCCGATAGGGCAATGCTAATAGTAGACTTACTGCAGTGGGCAGATATAGTAATGTAATGTCAATTTAAGTACCACAATCGTAATTATTAGTTATTTTAGTATCGAATACCTGTGACTTTTGTTCGAAAATCTTCAAGATTTGCCGAGAAATGAGACTCAAACAATATTATTTCGGTTTTGCGAAAGATTGAACTCAGATCCAGATATTTTTCTTCTATGCAATTTAAAAAAAAATGCGAAAAATAGTTCCAAATTAATACCAAACATACTGAACTCAAATTAAATTGCATGTCTGGATCTAACTATAGCATCGAAACATCCGAAAATAATGTAGGTTTTGTTTTAGATTGGTGTCACAAAATATACAGTATACCACCGACAACCTCATAATTAAGCTAGTAAGATATGGCTGAGAGAAGCTGCTTGAGCAAGAGGGTAAAGTTTATAAAGGGGAACAATTATAACGTGGAGTCGAGTCCGAAACATTTGGTATGACTGAAGAAAACACTCGAATCGAGTCGTTTTAAACTAAGAATGACTCTAGTCGAATTCGAGTTATTTGGCCTCTTTAAATCAGGAGGTCTGAGTCGAGTTAAACGAGATTGGGACATGAATCGAGACCGAGTAAAGACAATTTATGACTGGAGTGGAGTCAGAGTCTCCAAAATATTGACTCGAGTTAAATACATCTGCGAGAATTTCTGTCCCTGTGTTTAGCCAATCGGATGCCAAGGTCGGTTTACCATGGCAACCACGACAATTTTTTAATTGTTTTGCATGCGTTCCTTGGAACCTATACTATATAACATTATGAAAAATCCTGCTGGAACCAAACATATTGATATGATATTGGGGTTCGAAAATGCACCTAAAATCCCCTTTACCACCTCTTAACGTGTGTTTTAAAGAGGAAAGCATCCCAAGTAACTGGCAGATAGGCCTGATTGTGCCTATTTGGAAGCAAAAAGGAGATGTCCATGATCCAGGAAAGTACCGGGGTATCACCCTATTGGGGCAGGTGCTCAAGCTACTGGAAAGGATTTTGGA
>JAODAI010322159.1:0-15528 GCA_027575025.1 Scotoplanes globosa | reverse complement strand
GCGTATGGGATTGGAGCATGGTCAACAATCCATTGATCCTCGACTAGGAAAAAATTCCGAGGACGGCGTTATTAAACTGGAAGGTTAGAACTGAGCCGTTAAACAGAACCAACAACAACAATCATGTCAGCCAGGAATAAGCTATTTCGTAGTTACACCCTGCGTATGCTCCGTGACCTTTGTGAACACGTCATACGTATTTCTGTTCCATGTGATATCTATAAAATTGCTTATTAGCGTCAAATTGTACTATTTGAAGGGTTTACCAAAACCGTGTAATATGAACATAAGGGTCTTGACCAAGACTCATTTTCACCATGTGCAGTTAGCACATTGAAATTGGTAAAAAATAATGAAGTTGACATTAAACATTTTACAATGTATTCTTTTTTGTCTGCTTAGTTTAAAACACCAAAGCAAGATAAAAATCATAATTTTGAGGCTTTTGGGAGCAACTTTGAACAAAAACCATACAATTACCATTATTGGAATAAATAGAGGGCGCTATATTATTATCACCAATGTACATGTTTTGTAATTACAATTTTGTTATACACATGTATATCAACAAAGGATATTGAAAAATTATTATTGCAACTCTTCCTGTTACATGTGAAGAATAATACTAAAATATGTGTAATATTTGTGGATAACAGTGATTTTGCTCAATTTATACTGATCTGAATTTTTAACTTTAACTGCTGATTTCTCAGTAATTTAGTTGTATTCAAAGAAGTGAAATTGTTGTCACCTATCATGTTATACATCATGCTATACCATGCTATATCAGTGATGCTATTATTTCAATATTTTGAAAAATTGACTTATGACTCATTTCAATATGACGGGTCACATATGTGATACACAAAGCAGATGGGGTATCATGTTGGCATTCTTCAATTTGAGGTTTTCCTTCAAAGTATGTCATATGTGCAATGGAATATCACCAAATTAATTAATCACATCCAATAACTTTGGAAAATAATACTTTCTTGATTTTGGTATCAAAATAACGATAATGGTCTCCTCTTTCTTTTGACACTAATATCTCAACATGACCAAGAGCCGGCATAATAACTGATCTGCTACAGCCATATGGTGCATCACATATGTGTATCAAAGTATATATATAATTGCACCAACATAATTTATTGTGTTTGCTATTTATATTTATATAGACATTGTAGGCAGATATAATGATAGCTAGACTGTTTTGGGGCTTATTTCACATATGATAATTATATGTATATTATTGTTCCAGCTAACTCCCTACATAAACCCTCTTGTAGTGGTGTAGGCTTTATGTGAGCATTGAGCTATTAACTGATGTTAGGTGATGCAGCTAATGGGGTATTATATCTGTAATGTTCATTTCCAGATAAAGACCATATATAATCAAATTTATGTCATTTTTATCAAAATATTACTTTATGCTATTTCAAACTTGTTTACTTTGCAATTCCTGGATTATCGTTATCCAATTTTCAATCAAATGGTTTATAGGGGAGCATTGATCCTTTTGTTGACAAATCATGGGATGCACAAGACCACAAACCCTATTTCATCAATTAGTTTTTAAGGCATATTTGAAAGATAAATTGATATGTTCTGGTAAGTCATTTCAGAGAACATGATGCAGCGGAGATAAGACATTTGATCCCATGATTGATCTGTTTATTCTTTTAGTAGAAAATAAACTTTTCTTCTGGGAGCGAAGTTGACAAGATGGTGTATCTGTGAGGCCACTGATTGGAGAAAGTTTAAATTTTGATAAATTCCATAGTATTGAAGTTGAAAATTCATAACCACATTGCAATTTATCATAAATTTACGAACTTTGTTGACTAAAGAATACACACACTGTTTCCCATGCATGTCATAAAGAGCAACTAATAGGGTCAATCCAGAAAGGGATTTGATTATAATTAACCTATCTGGCACCAACATGGCCTTAATGCTGATGTGCGGTTAAGAAATTATCTCTCTCTCTCTAACTTTGATCCACAAACTTAAAACATTTAACTTCTCTTCATTGTTATTTATATTTTAACTGAACAATTTTGAGCACCTTCTAAATATTCTAATTTAATGATTTTGTTATCAAAATAAAGCGATCAAGCCCCTCTTTAATATCTCGTTGAAATGCCAGTATTGTCGGTGACGGGCATAATATCCAGATAGCTGCTTCACTGTCACATATGGCTTATTTAATTTAACTGTGCATCCTCAATAGAGTAGGAGGAGATTGTTAAAGACTACAAGCAAGATATCTGTCTACGTGAATATTGCATATATTGATTGATGATGACGACACAGCAGGATCTGGCATATGAATCAAAATGTTAACGACTCCTTGACTAAAAATCAATTCTGACTTTTTTTTTAATTTTAAAGGAGTATTCACGATTTGAAATTGTTGCTCTGGTAAAAATAATCTGGTTTAATTGTTGGTAAATTCACTGACGAGTGCAGTCAAATCCACACATGATGCTATTGCTGAAACAATCACTGGTACTGAACGTTCCTATTGGTTGTATGAAATAAAAACAAAATGGCCTGCCCAATGAGATTATGGAATTATTGGTGGACTGCATTGCATGGTAGTTGATGAGAGAGATGTGTCTACTTTATTATCTAAAGTATGCTCTCTCTAATGATAAACGTATTTAATATTCTGTGTATTGTATTAAAAAACGATGACAATTTATGCAAAACTCTACCACTTTTGTACTTTCTACAATTTTATTTATTAACTCCAGTATACATAATATAGTTTATTTTCTAGGATGCTTTATCTGTTGTATTGTCAATTAACTAGTGCTTAGTTTATTAATATCCATATTATTGTGATCGCATTGATTTATTCTTTTGGAGAATTTCATAAAATGTCAATTCATAATAGAAGAAACTTAAGTGTGAACAAAGAAATACAATGGTAGAAATACATTTATATTTTTGCACTCTGTTTTGTCCTCTCTCATAGATATACGATATATACCTATTATATAATTTGTTACTCTTTATATTGACATGATACTGATATATGTGCGGTTCATTATCAGTGTGGCAATATATACATCTTATCGCAAGGTCGGAAGTATGAATACGATGGTGATTATATTCCAGTGGCTCTGACTGAGACTTTGTATTCATCCAGAGACTAGTTTAAGTTGTGTCATGACCAGTGATGTAGCTAGAGCAATATTAGTGCCGGGCATAAACTGGAGCAAAAATCGGTATTCTGAGGGAGCGCTCGAATGGAAAGACAACATCTCTCCCCATCGGCCCAATTTAAAAAAATCTATCATGTACCTTTTGCTGACGTTTTATTTTATTGGGGTTTATCAAAAAAAAATCACCATAAAAAAAAGAAAGAAAAAAAAAGAGTGTGGCGGTGAGTGCCTGACGGTTATCGAGAGTGCTGGGTGCACCCGCCCTGCGCCACCCGGCCTAGCTACAATCCACAAGCAGCCTCCCTCCGGTGACTTAACAACATAATAAATGACCCATCACATCAAAACCAGGAACCGGTGACTTAAAACATAATATATGATCCATCACATCAAAACCAGGAACATGTTGACAAATCACTTTCCAAAGTGAAGTTAGGATCATAAATTACCATTGTGTTTCAGTCCAGATTGTTGAGAAAAACAGGTTTATGCCTCATACTTTTAAAGATTAATATAAGTTAAATTGTCCCAAAATTAACCATAATTGATTTTTGCAGTAAATTTCCAACTTTTCTGTTAATGCATTTGATATAATACCATATAAAAATTTCATTTCATTATTATGGGAAAAAAATCTCACACTTTTCAATTTTTTAGTTAAATCTATAATGATTAATATCTCAAAAAGTACATTTGCGACATCAGGGCTCGAATTAACCGGAGACCATGGCGTCCGTGCCCTTCACTTTGGCCTTGATGCCCTCCAAAATAATTGTACACCGAAGGCCAAATTTTGATTAACTTTCTGTGCTATGAGGTGCCCCCTCCGGGGTTACAACTGTCTGCCCTGGTAATCTGGCCATTTTTGCATTGCCCCTTTCAATTCTTATTTCGAGCCCTGCGACATGTTCCTGCTTTCAATGTGATAATCACATATATTGTTGATTTTGATGGTAAAAATACTGTTTTATTTTGTGTTACACTAACATATCAATAATGTCAGTTACTGAAAAGTGGATCCATGCCCATGCGTGTGTTGTAGTCACTTTGCACATTAATAGTATATATTGGTGATTGGCAGAAACGTTGCGTCCAGGGCCTTCGGGAAGGTTAGCCAATATGGCAAACGAAGTTACCCTGCCATGAAATGCTGAAATAACTAAATAGTTGTCAACTTAATCTGCGTTAGTTGTTTGGCCACCAAGATGGCCGCAGGACCAACCTCTATATGATCAACACTGTAAAAGAGCTGTCACCAGTGCAACACTTATTCAAATTATGGTGGGAAAAGTAACACTAATATTTGTTATTTAAGAAACATGATATATTTGGGGATCAGTTCCCTGAATTTTTGAGGAATGCCATGATGACGCGCGGCACGGTGCCATGTTTTACATAATATGATACGTGGTGTTGTCTTACATAAACTGCCATGTGCGCGGTGCCTTGTGTTACATAATCTAGATTTTGTCTTGTCGCATCTCTCAATCACAGGCTTCATGTACTAACGGCAGGCTGCTCCAGTCCCCCACAGCTAACGAGCTACAACAGTACATGTTCATAATCTGTATTTTCTCTTTGTCTCGTCTCTCAATCACAGGCTTCATGTAATAACGGCAGGCTTCTCCAGTCCCCCACAGCTAACGAGGTACAATAATACATGTTCATAATCTGTATTTTCTCTTTGTCCTGTCCCTCAATCACAGGCTTCATGTAATAACGGCAGGCTTCTCCAGTCCCCCACAGCTAACGAGGTACAACAATACATGTTCACTTTACATTAATCTGTATTTTCTCTTTGTCCTGTCCCTCAATCACAGGCTTCATGTACTAACGGCAGGCTTCTCCAGTCACCCACAGCTAACGAGCTACAACAATACATGCCACTTTACATAATCTGTATTTTCTCTTTATCTTGTCTCGTCTCTCAATCACAGGCTTCTAACGGCAGGCTGCTCCAATCCCCCACAGCTAACGAGGTACAACAATACATGTTCACTTCAAATAACACCAATTCATCCACCCCTTAAAATGGATTTTTGCCCCTCATGTTGGACACGGGTAATATATTTTGCCTGCCAAACGTATCTTTGCACATGGAATATTGAGTGGTTGCATCTCTTCTGTCTGGATCAGTTTAAGCACCTACGCACCTAAATGGTTTACGCACCTAAATGGTTTCGCACCTAAATGGTTTACGCACCTATACCTATGAATGGTTTGCACACCTATGTACCTAGAGACATTTATGTTCATATATCATATAGCAATGAGGAGTAGGTTGTAGTGTAGTTTTTGGTAAGCGCTACTTTCTTGCAGCACTGCGTCCAGGGTGCGATGTCCGGTCAGACGTGTTAGTTTAGGCACCTACATGTATGAAAGGTTTACCCACACATATACCTCTGTTTACACATCTATGCCAATGAATGGGGTACACACATATGCCTATAAATGGTTTGGGGATCACTTCTAAACTCACCACAGTGGATGATCGTGGAAGATACTAATGCGTCAAGGTTCAGTGCACAGTAACTGCTGTAAGGCATCAGCTACTGTGCAGTGAACACAGCAATATCTTCCACGACCATCCACTGTGGTGAGTATTGAAGTGACCCCTATCAATGATTTACGCACATATACCTATAAACGGCTTAAGCACCTAGTGTTCACTTTTATACATATAAACGCTTTTCACACAAACCTATAAACGGTTTATGTACCTGTATCTATAAATGGTTTACGTACCTGTACCTATAGATGGTTTATGCACATAGACCTATAAACGGTTTACGTACCTGTACCTATAGATGGTTTACGTACCTGTACCTATATATGGTTTATGCACATAGACATATAAACGGTTTACGTACCTGTATCTATAAATGGTTTACGTACCTGTACCTATAGATGTTTTATGCACATAGACATATAAACGGTTTATGTACCTGTATCTATAAATGGTTTACGTACCTGTACCTATATATGGTTTATGCACATAGACATATAAACGATGGTTTATGCACATAGACATATAAACAATGGTTTATGCACATAGACATATAAACGGTTTACGCACCTATACCTCTAGATGGTTTACGCACATACGCATAACTGGTTTGCACACATGCACCTAGAAGCGTTTATGTTAATATATTTCATGTACAACAAATTGTGGATATGATGAACTGTTTAGTCACACAACATGAAGCCCTCATGCCAGTTATTGCTCCAGAATAATTAATTAATTAGTTACATTCTGCAATCTAAGCGACCACCACTAAGCGACCACCCAACCGTTGCCTTAGGGCTTGTAAGTTGTAAATTAAAACTCATGCCATGTGGTCGTCCAATTAATACATTTTAGAATGTTAATGTTCAATTTTAAAAGTCGTTTGCACATCGTCCAATTAATAAATTTTAATTAAAATTTTGATGTTTTAAATGTTGAAAGTCATTGCATGAGATCCACTACTATGCCCAACGCAGGGCTTTAACTCTGGATCTGCCAAATGCTGATAGATGTAGATTATAAAAACATCACTTTAACCACTTGGCCACAGCACCTACAACATAGATGTAAGAACTAGCAAAGAATAGATTGATATAATTAATAATACCGGGTATGTGGCTATGCACAGTATCACAACACCAGCCTGCTAGGCACAATTCAATCTGGTATGACCATTCATTACGGCACTTTCTGCACAAATACTGGGGTTATTTTGAGACATATTGTTTTCTGGGGTGGTATGCCGGGTCAGGAGACAGCTGCGACTGCATGTGTACACAAATACTGGGGTTATTTTGAGACATATTGTTTTCTGGGGTGGTATGCCGGTTCAGGAGACAGCTGCGACTGCATGTGTACACAAATACTGGGGTTATTTTGAGATGTACTGTTTTCTGGGGTGGTATGCCGGGTCAGGAGACAGCTGCGACTGCACGTGTAGAAATATTCCTGAAACGATCATGTTGAGATACCCTTAATTACAACAAAACACACATGTGTGTACATATGCATACACCATATTACAATACAATCTGATAATGACAATGACAGTTTCTTATTTTAAGGAACTCATACAATTTGTGAGACAATTACTGTCATCAGACATATTTTTTAATAATAATAAATGATAATGTGTGCATGTCTCCGTTAAAAAACGCTCGAGGCGCAGTGACAAAACAGTGCACCAAAAGAATTAAACCATTTTCATCAAATGAGTTTTTAGGGCAGAAGAGTTTCAAGATGAAAATCCATTTTAATCATTATGTTTCTGTTTTTACCGTTGATTAGTTAGTCTGCCTTGTAGTATTAGCCTGTTGTAGCACACCTTGTTTAATGCTTGCCTACATAGAGTCGTGTCATCCTTATTTCCCCCCACTTTATCCTTATTTCTCCACACTTTATCCTTATTGCTCCCAACTTTATCCTTAATGCTTCCAACTTTATCCTTATTTATCCCAATGTTATCCTTATTTATCCCAACGTTATCCTTATTTACTCCCCACTTTATCCTTTTTATCCCAACTTTATGTCTCTCATTTCTTCATGTCTCACCCAGTTTGCAGTTGTTCTTTTGATGTCTCACCTCCTCCCAGCCTTCACACATCTCAAAACCCACCATCGCCACAGCCTACCCTATGCACCCAGAGAGTCGTCGTGAAAGTGGCCCACCACCCCTTACCCTGTGTTTTCAATTTATCTCATAACAGAACAACGCTGAGGTTTCCAGGCCCGCCATTGTCACGCCCACAAAGTCCAAGCGGCCCGGCGAGACTCTCAACGACTTTGAAGTGCGTCGAGCGCTACAAGGTCTCCAGATGGACGTGTGTACCTCTGCCAGAAACAATTCTAGTAGCTCTTCCACTCCCCACAAGGTAAACAGCATGAGCGGTAGTCCGTGCAGCGATGGTGTCCCTCTGTCAGTCACAGCAGCTACAGCGGCTGTGATTGGCCAGTCCTTGAGATCATCCAGACCGTCAACGAATCAGAGCGGGCGAGGCAGCGCCCGGTCCTCGACTGCATCTGATTGGTCCTCTACTGGCTGGTCGACCCCAAGTCGTAGCCCCAAACCCGGGGGAAGCCTCCGCTCATCCACCACAAGTTCCAGGCTCGGTATCAGTCCACGCACGTCGGTCATGTCGGTGTTTAGTAACGTACCAACGAATGACGGAGCCGCTCCAAACGTCTATGACAATTTGAATCACTCCCTGGGCAGCTCTGGACCCCGAGCTCTGGTTCCCCCGAATCCGAGTTGTCTGTCTCCAACAGGCTCCACGGAATCGATACCGTCGTCACCTAGCCGAAGGAAGCGTCCGATTGCCGCCCTCCCCCCTGTCGCACCCTCTGGATACAGCAGTCCCATGAGTAGTAACAGTGGTGGCAACGGTCAGGAGTCATCTGAATGCTTTGAAGGCACTGGGAACATCCAGGAAACCAACAACCCAGAGTATCAACTGGTGGAACCATTCCATCTTAGTTCTCCGGCTCCTCCACCTGCACAGATACCCGCTACAAATGACACGTTAGGAAGAGAACCGCCGGCCGGTTCACAATGTGCACAGGACCCCACACATTCATACGAAAATGTGGATTGTGGACAACCGTTGACGACAAAGGTTAATCCTTTTCAACAAGATGACGTACCTCTGACATCCAATGACCGACACTCGACAGTCCCAGTACCCATTATTTCACCCGGTGTCCCTTGCCCTCCTTCAGTCCATACAACTCCTGTGGTATCACCAACTCCTGCAGCCCCTCCTATAGCCCAGCCCCCTCGTGTAGTCATACCCCCTCCTATAGCCCACACCTCTCATGGAGATCAACATTCTCCTTTAGCCCAGTCACCGCCGATAGCGCCCAGTGTGCCACAAATGCATGCCAGTCTACGACCCCGTCTAGGCACACATCCTGGTGTGATTGCACAACCTCCCGTAATACCGACACCACCTCTCGTACCCCAACCTCCTACGGTACCCCAACCTCCTACGGTACCCCAGCCTCCTACGGTACCCCAGCCTCCTATGGTACCCCAGCCTCCTATGGTACCCCAGCCTCCTATGGTACCCCAGCCTCCTATGGTACCCCAGCCTCCTACAGTACCCCAACCCCCTATGGCACCACCAACTCGGTCTCCTGTAATTCCCAAGCCCCCTAGAGTACCACTACCTCCTATGATACCACAACCCCCCTCTCCCATGGTCCCTCCCCCTCCTACTGTACCTCTGTATCATGTAGTATCACCTCCACCCATAGCACCCAAACCTTCCACAAACCACCACCCACCTATGGTACCTCCCCCTCCCACGGTACCATATCCCACAGTATCTCGCACTCATACTGTACCTCCACCTCCCATAGTCCCTCCACCACCATCGATCTGTCTCCCTCCAGCGGACACGCGTCCCCGAGCAGGTCCGCCCTCCCCAATAGTACCACCGCCTCCCAACATACCCCCTCCCCCACCACCCCTGCGTAGCCCCACCACCAAGTTGACCAATCACTCGACGAACTACGATATACTTGAGGTCAACTATGATAACTGTGAGGGTAGGGGAGAAGAAGACGCACCAAAGAAAGTCAAATTTAAGGACGGATTCGACGAGATACCAAAAGGGACGTTCGACTTTGATTTAGAGAACTTGTCAGTCTCGCACACTCCCTTGCCTGGCACCCCACAGATGGTGAAAGGTGATCCACGGTACTTTTCACAGCCCCACGGACCGATAGGCGACCATCTGAATGGGAACCATCCAGAAAATCATCAGTATGGAAATCCTTCATTTGAAAACCAACCAGGATCTATCCAACATGGAAGCCTTTCAGGAAATACCCAGTTTGGGAGCAACCCAGGAAATGTGCAGTACGAACATCTCATTGGAAACAATTCAGAAAATCCTGCATTTGAGAACTATCAAGGAAACCCTCCATTTGTGAATCCTTCTGGAAATCCACAATACGGAGACCATTCTGGAAATGCACAGTATGGAACCCATCCGGTGAATCCTCGGATTGGTAGCCCTCCGGGAGATTCTCATTACAGGCAACTTGCAGCACCACAGAACTATCAACTGCCCGCACCATCATCAAACACTTACGATACTCTAGCCAGAGATCAGTTGGGTCACGCCACTGGTCACATGGCTGTACAGCAACCGTACACTGCTTCACCCCCGCCCTTGCTAGGAACGAATCACCGTGCCCTGGCGTTTATGGACGAGATGAACAATTGCATCAATGCTGGGCGACCCAGCAGCCATGTCCAGTCCGTTCCTCCTACCCTTCCCAAGCCACGGACGCCTCTATCACCAGACACGAGGAAACCGCCGGCGGTGCCTCCCGATACGAGGAGGTCACAGGTCGGCGAGAGTAGGAGACCACCGGTGTCGCCCAAACCAAAGACGAGCCCAGACTCTCCACAGTCACCAATCAGAAGCAGGCACTCCCATCACCACCACCACCACACGTCTTCTAGGAAACCGGGCCACCACTCACCCAAACACCAGTCACCCAAACGCCACCACTCACCGTCCAACGGTGGTGGTGTTGGGGGCTACCATGATCATCCGCACGGGCCGCAGGGTCCTTTTGAAGACGGTGGCAACAGACCGGGACAGCATACCAACATGGTGCAGCATCATCCAATGAATTCACCACAGAGTACCCACAGACATCCACTACCCCATGATTCCCACAGTCCACAGGGTTCCCACAGCCCACTTGGTGGTTCCCACAGTCCACAGGGTTCCCACAGTTCCCATGGTTCCCACAGTCCTCATGGTTCCCATAGCACACATGGTTCCCACAGTCCTCATGGTTCAAACAGTCCTCATCAACATTCGATGCAGAGAACACAGATTAGGACTCAGACGGACAGCTACTACACTCAGATGCCTTGCAGTCCCCCTGAGACGCCAGAGGTACCCGGCCCTCCCCCGCCTCCTCCCAAGATCTCCAAGAAGCCGGTCCGTGCTGGTAAGCACAGGAACAGCAAAGGACCAAAACCACCGGCACCACCACGGTCAGTGCATGAGGCAGCACGCACCGGTAGTGACTATGTATAAATAGCAGTGACTGCCATTTATAGGTAGTACCGACAGTACTGACAGCGACAACTCTGTACAATACACTCACTGACACTGTATAGTGAGTGTTACCGCTATCAGTTGCCCGGTACACAGTTACTGGTGCTTTGAAAGACACAATAAAGGTAAGCAGCAGTGCACCATAATCTACATGGTCTTGGCCAAGAACACAACCATGGCAGTACAGAAAGAATTCAAACATGCCCGGAGTGGCCAGGAGTGCCCGGCCCTCCTTCGCCTCCTCCCAAGACAACATGGTCTCAAGTGTCTGGCCCAAGAACATAACCATGGCAGGCAAGAAATATTTCAAACATGTAATAAGCTAACAACAAGAGAGGAGATGTACCCAATTACTCCTTGGAGGAGAGAAACAATATATGTAAGCAACAAGGGTCTCCAGTGTATTGCTCAAGAACACAACTATGACAGCCATGAGATAATTCACACCATTAATCTGCAAACCCCAAGAAGCGACCCTGACTGGACTCTAGCCCACAGTCCATGGAACACAAGTCTGATGCATATGCCACTCTGCCGCCAAACATGCGTACCAATCTATTTATCAACAGAGGTTTTGCATACGTTGGAATTATGCCAGGTGATGTAAATATTATTGTCAACCGCAAATCGTTGTTGTTAATCAGCCAATCAGCAATATTTACGCCAATACCAACGACATCATGTGCAGAACCCCTATAATTTCAGCTGCAAATATAGACTAGCTATTTACTCTTTGGATGCTGTAGGTGGTTGTAACTGCTTGGAGGTGACGGCGGCTATATCCGCTGTGATGCATATCGTGTATGGGATTGCACAGCTTCTCAATGCCTGTAATGTATATATGTGTATGTGCTTAGCATGATAAGAGTTAATATATCTACCAATTTTATAAGGTGTTTTGTAAAACTAAGTTTAGGGTAATGTCCATGGTTAGAGAGTATCCGATAACAATCACAATGCTGCTGTTGATCAATGCCGTGGTGATGTCATTTATATCTGTCTATTGGCCCTGTATATCACTGTTGTATTAACCCCTTCACTGCTACACTGTAGTATGCCAATAGGACCGTATGTGCTGAATACGTTAACACAGAGTATATACGCGTATATGTACGGTGTACTGCTACACTGTAGTACGTCAATAGGACCGTATGTGCTGAATACGGTAACACAGTGTGTATATGCGTATATATGTACGGTGTCTGCACGTAGTGACAAGTTCACCCCTTCACTGCTACACTGTAGTATGCCAATAGGACTGTATGTGCTGAATACCTTAACACAGTGTGTATATGCGTATATGTACGGTGTCTGCACGTAGTGATAAGTTACCCCCTTCACTGCTACACTGTAGTATGTCAATAGGACCGTGTGTGCTGAATACCTTAACACAGTGTATATATGCGTATATATGTACGGTGTCTGCACATAGTGACAAGTTCACCCCTTCACTGCTACACTGTAGTATGTCAATAGGACTGTATGTGCTGAATACGTTAACACAGTGTATATATGCGTATATATGTACGGTGTCTGCATGTAGTGACGAGTTAACCCCTTCACTGCTACACTGTAGTATGCCAATAGGACTGTGTGTGCTGAATACGGTAACACAGTGTATATATGCGTATATATACGGTGTCTGCACATAGTGACCAGTTAACCCCTTCACTGCTACACTGTAGTATGCCAATAGGACTGTGTGTGCTGAATACCTTAACACAGTGTGTATATGCGTATATATGTACGGTGTCTGCACGTAGTGACAAGTATGTGACATCGTATATGTACGAGGGTGTTAGCAGTGAACCGGTTCAAGGCTTTGTGTTGCAAGTTGCTGGTGGCAACACAGCCCAGCTAAACTTTGTGCAAAGAACACACCACAGATTAATTTTCTGTTCGATATTTAAAGTATCCTGCGGTTTCAGTGCCGTTTATTGGATTTGAATGAAAATATTTCATTTATATATCACATGCAAATTCTGTTTCAATTACAAATGACCACTGAATTGACGGTAATTAAGGTAGACAGTTTTAAAATCCTTGACGTAACTCTCAGAAAATCATATACTGTATGTGAACACTATGACTGTAGTGATCTTCTACTCTGTCCTGATAATAAGATGTAGGACTTTTTGTCAATTGATTGAAAAGAATGTCAGAGCTTATAAAAACATGGCTGAATATGAGTGGTAGTTTCAGTTGAGATTTAACTTTTGTGCTAAAAATGTGACAAATTGTCTTCAAAGGAAGATGTAGCAACCTGTATATATGTTTTACTCAACCAATCACGCGTTGGGTTATATTTGAATCAATGAATCAGCATCATGGAATTATTTTGTGGAAGTAATATAATCTTTGTTTGTAAATGTATATTTAATTTCTGTATGCCGGCAGTGATGGTGGTTTATGTACTGACAAGTAGCACATATTAGCATGTACTATGACAAGTATAAACAGCAGCTGTGTATCATAATATATGCATATTCATGTAGATGTATGCATATTCAATATATGTTTTAATCAATGTTGTGGAAACCAAATATGTCGATAACAGTATAGATACTTGTAGTTGACAACATAATTAATCATGTTTTATGCAGAATGCTATACAAATAATCAACGGTTAAAACTATTTCATTATTTGTTTTATACAATACCCTTTCTTGAATAACTGCAAAATATAGGTTGAACCGCTTGTATTTAACTGAGGATTCATATTAAACAGACTAAACGTGATGTCACAACCTTTGAATAGCATATACTATTATCACGGTAGTGCAATAGTATTTGCTATTCAATGGTAGATTGTGGGTTAGTGGGTTTCTAGTTAATGTCATGTGACACACAATTGTCCAATCAGATGTCAATATTAATCTTGGGTATTGTATAATTATAAATATTGCTATATGTCGATGTCAATATGTGAATAGGGTCCTTGTAATAGAAAACGCAAACGAATATAGTATATTCATTTGGTTTTATGTAGGGGCTGAATATTTAATGACTAAGTTTTGTATATTATTACAAACATTGTCGTTGACAAATATTATGTAAGTGTACAAGAATCTGCTAAATATTTACTGGCATAAATGTGATGCACCACGGCAGATTGGGTATTGTGTCAGTCCTTGGTCATATTGAGATTTTAGTGTAAACTGAAAGATGACGCCATTAGCTTTGTTTTATACCAAAGTCAGAAGATATTAATTTTGTAAGTTACTCAAATTTGTTTATCAAATTGATGGCTTTTAGGCATTGCACAAATGATATTTTGGAGGAAAACCTCTTGAATCTCAAAATTGATAATGTCGACATAATACCCGATCTGTCAATGTTAATATTCAAAATGTTTGCTTGTGTGAAAGTATTCAAAATATTAATATTTTAACTAGGATTTTGTGTGATAATATACTTGTAGGAAAGGGTGTCAAGGGATCAGGTATGCATGGATATTCAAATGACTTGGAGTTGACTTATCTCCATAAAAGTCTTTTGTTTGCAGCAATATATTTAATAAGATTACTGACTTTATTGTATAATATAGTGTAATAATTTCAGCATGTGAAAGAAATAATTGCATATTGTTAAAATTTTGTTATGATCTAAGCATACCGAGTGCCATAATATTGTTCAAAACATAATTATAGTATCATAT
The DNA here is from genome assembly GCA_027575025.1 of Scotoplanes globosa. Lineage (NCBI taxonomy): Eukaryota > Metazoa > Echinodermata > Holothuroidea > Elasipodida > Elpidiidae > Scotoplanes > Scotoplanes globosa. The sequence goes on along the minus strand of JAODAI010322159.1, from coordinate 606 downwards.
AGTATACTAATAATTAATGGTTTTGAGTTCAATGGTTAAAACTACTTCATCATATTAGTTAGAAAGATGGAATGTTGTATATACATTAATTACGTTGTAGCCGTATGGTATAAAATGCACGGGTGATATTAAAAAAATGCACAATATAGTAAATAAATGCATGGGTGTGAAGTCATTACTGAGCAATAGTGATTTTTTATCTCAATACATTACAATGTATTGAGATTATATCATGGGGTCAGTTTCTGAGAGTACTGCCGATTTTGAATAGGCCCTATATCATAGGCATCTTCAGGTTATCTTGTATAATATGGAACTGTGTCTCGGGGCTTTCAAGTATTGACTTTAAATTAATACCTAGAATAGCTTATTACACATAACCCATAATTCATATGTTGAATAGTTCCAAATCGATATAAAAATGTGTTTTAGAAAGCTATATTGAGTTAATTAGTTCATATTTCGGAATGGCTACTCCCATTTTCCCATATATCCTGTACAGAGCTTGTCACTCGAGGGCGGTGCCTAGTATGTAACTGTTAGTTTCATTCACACGCCCATCTGGTCTTGTTGTTCATTGTAGCTTTGTCACTCAAAGGTCTGCAG